>JAHREE010000294.1:3481018-3546840 GCA_033628505.1 Tringa tobata
TGCTTGCTCTAGGTAAAGAGTTGCTCTCAACCTCCTTTATTTAATCAATAACAATAGAGGAGGACGTCAAAAGATGGCCCTGAGTCCCTGCTTGTAACCCTCACAAGGGCCACATATGTGCTATTAAATGCATCCACTCCAGTGAATGGTTTATCATTCTGTGGTCAAGTGGTGGAGAGAGCAGAGAGCAGAGAGGGCCTTTACACCATTCAGGGCTAGCCTAACCTAGAGCAGGCTGGCCACATTGATGTTGCATAGCAGTAGATCTTCAGATAAGAGTTATATCATAGCACATCAGAATGCAATGTTGTCATGAGTGTCATAGCAACTGGTCCGGGATCTAGAATATAATTATTACCGCATGTGTTTTTTTCTCAGCTCTAAGTTAAAAAATAATATGTGCCATCTTGCAGCCCATCAATAAGAAACCGGCTTTTGTTGCCTGCACTGAGATGCAAACGTGGGCGTTTGCAAGAATGAAGAGCATTAGGACAAAGGGAGCTAGATCTGGTACGGCCTCACGAATACTGGCTTTTGCAATCAGTCCCTGCACTGAAGTATTCACCTATTCACCTGAGCATTGGATTTGAGGCAGCTGGTTGGAGTGGTCCAAAATAAATACCGGAAGCAAAATAGAAGTTTTCAGGTGTGGGCAATTTGCCTGGTCCCTTCAATATTGATCAATGTAGCTGTATCAACATGACCCTTTTGTAGAACTGTACTAGGGTGCCTCGTTACATTGGCTTACATCCCTGAAGAAGCAAAACGAGTTAAGAAAGCAGTGAGAGGCATTAGGGTTTGGCCTAGTCCCACCCTCGTTTTGGTGTAAAAGTGTGAAACAATTTGCTCCTTTCCAACACTGGAACAGATGGCACCTTTGTACAAAGTGGCTTCCCCTCCATAGGCAATGCAGATCTGTGCCATATCAGGCTGACAAGGACAGAGGGGAAGGCAGAAATAGTTTGATAAGCTTATTGGGAAATGTTCTGTAGAACTGGACTTACTGTGTATAAAAAAGATCACAGTGACTCATATTTCTGATTCTTCATCCAAAAAGTCCTTGAATGCCAGCTAACTGATGAGATTAAAATAGTCAGTGATGATACAGGTCTAAGACATCTTATTCCCCAAAAGGTATATGAGACAAACAAGTGCCTATTAGATACAGCTAATAAAAAAAAAAAAAAAAAAGGAATATGCAGCAACTGAGAAAGCAGAAGGAAAGGGAAGATCAGGTTAACACAATGATTTCAGCTAATTGCACAAATCATGGCTTGTTATGTTGACAAGGGGAGACTCTCAGGTCCAAGAGAGGATGAGAAAATATGACATGTAAAGCATTCACTGTGGTCCACAGTTATGCATGTGTGCCAAAAGCTTATTTCTATTGCAGCAAACATTGTTTTTAACCACTTAATAAATAAATAAATAAAGGGGGAGGGGGGAAGAATGATGAGAATTGCTTTTCTTAACTTTCATTGATTTTACCTTTCTCTTTGGCAGTGGAGAGCTTCATGGTGGGGAAACATCAACCTCTCTTGAGCAGTCCTCTTAACTGGTCTAAGACAAACATCATTAAATTCATTTACATGGCCTGTGCTTAGCAGATCATTAAATTAGTTTTGTAATTTTTCACAGGAACGAAACTGAACACAGGAAAAGGAAATTCTTGTCTCTATAGCGGACTTCCAGAAGTGTATAACATTATATTATTGGTTACTTTAACATCCAGAAACTTTTACTTAAGTGATGCTATCCTTAAAGCAGGAGTTCACGACGTCTCCTGGTATATAAGTGTAGTCACCCAGGACTTTATCAGCAGCTGACACATTAAAACCTATTCTTATTATTACACAGTTGTATTTTGACTGTGACTGTCAAAACTGCTGCCACCGGGAATTTGGCAACCACAGCAAAAATGTGTTTGAGAACTATGGGGATATGTCTAAATGAGTACATGCAGAGAGTTCACTTTGCCTGTGCTGAGAGCCGGTCCTGAAAGTGCTGTGCCTGAGCTAATACACCCTGCTGAAAAGGCAAGTTATAGTTTTGTAAACTGTACCTGAGACCATGCAAACGTGCTTTCCAAGTATCTAGGCTGATACATCCCTGTACAAACTTGCCCATGCAGATGTGCCCAAGGATGCTGAACCTGGAATTCCACCACACTGGGAAACTGAGGTGATGTTTTCTGCACATGGGGAATCCCCTTTTTAGTTCTTAGGCAGATTTTAGTATCACCCTATGGATTTGCAGAATTTCAAAACTTTCCCTTTAATTTTCCCCCTATTTTAGTACATTTCAGGCATTGTCTCCAAGATGACCTTTTTTTTTTTAAGTTCATTACAGCGGAAATGTCAGTCATAATTATTTCTATATGTGCTGGTCCTAGACATGCAAGGATTTGTTACTAGCAATTTACTGGAGAGCAATACGCTAATAATTATCCCTTTGTGAAATATACTTAATATACTTACTATACATATATTGACTTGGAAGGAAATAAAGACGCTTCATCCTCTAACCTCTTATGAAGTCATGCAAGCTGTTTTCATTTTCTGTTTTCACAGTGCACTTATTTAAAACCAGGGACATCTGCTGCCACACAAAGTAAAAGGCTTATTAAAAGGCAATGAGACTTGTTCTACTATGCGTTACGTTGCAGCCCGTGCATAGCGCACATGGGTGCAACTGGAATTGTCGGTACTGGACACCCAGTGGGGTGAGCGGTAATTACCCGTGACCTCATGCATCCTTCTGCCGCTGCCAAAGAAGGGCACTCAGCAAAGCTATTGTTCATAACAAGAGTGATCATCGCAGTGTGCTTGCAAGCACATTGTTTGCAGAACAGAATAATCCCTCTGAATGTACATTACCTGAAGAACGTTTTTAAAGCCACTTATCCTTGCCAGAGAGGACTGTTGTTGTCATTCTCCCGCGTGTTCTTCCTCCTGCTATGTGGTACTGCCAGCAAAGAAACAGTCCTGAAGCCTATGCCAAAGTACATGACAAAAAAGATTTGACATTGTCATTGACATTATCTCTTCTCACAACAGCCAAATTATGCTAGTGTGTATATTTATCAGTAGCACACATTCTCTGGTACAATTACTAAAACATGAGAGAAAGAGAAGAAAAAGAATATAAGCCTAGACCAAAAGTATTGTGGGCTGCTAGAGCACCTCTTCAAGTGAAAAATAAGTTTTTCGTACATGACAACTAATGAAGTCGTGCCATCAGCCCAAATGGCAGCAATCTGTGCTTCTGGTTCTGGAGGGAGGGTTTCTTACCCCGGGGCAAACTGTGTTGGGAGGAAAAGCTGCTTATAATGGCCTCATAGCCAATCTACATCTGACGTGGAGTCCTTGGACTAAGAAATTAAAGCTTTTCCATCGTATCCTACTCCTCCCAGCATAATGTCACATTTCTGCATTTCTGTTCCCCACTGTGAATTAGGCAACCTGTGGCAGAAAAATTTGAAGTTGACACTGGATTTCAGTAAGGATGGAAAATCGAAAACTTTCTGAAGTCTTGAAATTTGATTTTTTTCTGATGCTGAATGAAACTGAGTCAATAAAAAAGGCCAAAAACAAACCCCCAAAAGGAAACAAACAGAAAAAAAGAATTATGGAAAAGCAAATGAGAGTTATTCAATAATAGCCAATAGTCTGGGGTCATAGCACTCACCTGAGGTGGGAAAGATCCCTTTCTAATCTCATTTCTTAGAACAATCCTAGAACTAGTGAGGCTGTTGATCAGGGGCTTTTGGCTGTGCTGGGAGTACATGCTTCTGTAGACCCTGATGAAATTGTCTGCACAAATCACAGTAAGCAGGAAATGAAGAGCACAATCAAGGTCATTTGATTGCATTCATGCTCCATAGTTCCTTTTTTTCTTAATTTAATTTTTATTGCCCTCCATTACCAAATCATTCTGCACTGAGCAATGCTGCCTTACAGGACATGAGAAGGTAGTTCTTCAGCGCTATCTCCTGAAAGTCTTGCTGTAGAGCAAAGGCTCTTTTCCCATTGTTAAGCTGCACCAAGCTGTTGTACACCAAACACTTTTGTTCCTTGAAGTCCCATTTATAATCTCACTTATTTTTTTAAATGCACCTAGATTTGCACCTCTGTGGATGCAAATCCCACCTGTAGTCCTTCTTTGGCTCGTGATCTAGTTGTGACACTATTGTTAGTGAATTGAAATCTTAACTACCCATCAGAGAGTTATTATTAATCTCAGTCTAATTATTACATTAAAAAAAAGTGTATGGCATAAAATGGATTTCAATAATGACACAGTTTAAAATTTTTTATACTCCCTTCCTAATGACTGCCCTCTTTTCCACTGCTGTACTCCTCTTGGGTGCAAAGGTTCTTGTGCTTCAGTGTTGCAGGTCTTTGGCATCCCAGGTCCTTTGCCAAGACAAGTATGATGCTGATGATGGGCGTTTCTTTCTCCTTGCTCACCACATGGGGTGACATAACCACATTGTTATATATCTTCTATCACACTATACTACTTGCACTTATTTCCATTGGAAATGTGAGATTTCATAAATATGAGATTTTATATATACCGGATACTTCCTCTTTGTTCTCTTTGTTAGCCTGGAAAACAGTTTAGCCTGTTCTCAGGACTGCATTTCTTTAACTACCAGTGGCTGACCACTCATGACCTCTTTACAGGAGTTTACTTCTGTTATCATCCTATGCACTCCTCCACACTGCACGCTCCATCATCCTTGGTAAAGACTTCTGCTATGATAGCATTCCTTTACACTGCATCATTCTGCTGGGGTCAAAAATACTTAGTTCTACACAAAATAACAGCTTGCTAAACACTACCCAGATGATTATACAAAGCCAAGCAAAAGTAAAACCAACTAGGCAATAGCCACCTGGTCATTAGGAAACTGCTGTTAACAGCTAAAACAAGTTAAGCAAAGCTGTGGCCCGTACAGGACATGGGGTTAGTGTGAAGCTTTTTGGTATTTTACTAGCAATTACAATTTGTGTCTATTGGGTTACAGGGCTCCTCTTAGCTGCTCAGGACACTGACTTTCAGTCAGCAAGCCACCTAACTTGGGATATTGTTCTCTGCTTGATTAAAGTCGGCTGGTATCTGAGAATTTTATCCCCGAGAAATGCTTGACAAATGATAGCCCTGTCTCACTTCTACAGCAATGCCTTCAAATAGCCCACAGGATCTGGATAAAAATTTCTAATGAGAATACTATGTAGAGCAATCTCAATGATACTGCCCAGTTTGTGCCTGCTTTTTGCAGCAACTGGGGGTGGAAGAGTGATTAAATTGATTTTATCTTCAAATAATAGCCTGGTTTGCTAATATATATGCAAAAAATTTATTTCTTTTTTGTTCTATATGCACTCTTTTATCTTGTTTGTAGGACTACCTGCAACTGGCATATACTTTTTGTTACAGAAGTGAGCTAGTTTTTATTTATTTGTCTTATCTTCTTCAATGAGAAAATACAAAATCAAATTGAAACAGCAGGCAAAATGATATATATATGCACAAAGCAACATGCAGTCGTGCCTCCTCCAGGCTGGAGCTGTCGTCAGTTACAATAAAGCCAACAGACAGCCTGTGCGAAATATGCCAATAACCCATCTCTCTCTTCAGTTCATACAGAGCTTCGCATGAGGTGTGATCCAAGGGAAGTACTGTTTTTGGGAGAGAGCCAATATCTGGGAATATTTTCCTCTCCATCTGATGTGAAAGAGCCTCAGTATGGTGCTGCAAACACTAAAAGTTCTGGATGACAGCTAGTCCAGATGTCTGAGGTCACACGTACCACCACACCACCAACTGTATCTCAGAGACACGTGGAATCTGAAAGCCCGTGCTTCATAGACATCAGAAGCCTGTAGGGCTGAAAAAATATTCTCTGGGTGGCATGAGGTGATTTGGTGCCAAGTAGTTTAAAAGCCCTCCCAAACATATGTGTTTACTTTGCTCTGAGGCACCAAGTCCACTTCGATCACCGCAGAAATCAGAGCTATAAAGGCAATTGGTTCGGGGGGATGGAAACAATTTTCTTTTTTTCATATGTCTTTGAAATGGCTAGTTGTCATCTGGCAGATTATTTTGGCATCATGGAAGCTTGGGGGGCTGCTGAGAAAGAGAGTGGAGACGGAGTACTTTAGAGCAGGAAGCTGCTAGAAGTGGCAGATTAGTGGAAAAATCGAACAATGGCAGAGATGCTGCTGTGGCCATTTCTTCCCAAATTGTCCCTCTTACATATATTGGTTGGTGCTGTTTCATGCGATTAGAGCTGTGGAAAAGCAGGTTCTTAATCTAAACCAGTTTTCTTGCAAACAGAACGTGTTTGTCATACTGCATTTTCAGCATTTATATGGAAAAGAAAGATAACATAGAAGGTATCGCTCTTGAGCTATATCACCAGTTGCAGATAAGGTGAATGCCTGCTAGCGGATTCCTGTTTACCTCGGTGAGATTCTGTTTTTATTGATACCAAAGCAGACTTCTGTCTGTCAAAAGCATCACTCTCTGTAGTACCAGCTAGACCTCCTAAACCCTTGTGGAATTTAGCACTGATGCCTCTCTTCGTCCTGTCAGAGTGATTTTGGGAGACAGGACGAAGAGAGGCAGAGTGTGGAAGCTGCTCCAGGGCCAGGAGCACGGTGTTGCCAGGGCCTTTCCTACTGCTGCAGGTGGGGATTTATGAGCCTGGGCTGGAGAAAGAATGGGAAGGAAACAAAGAAGTTGTCCACCAGGCCAGATAGCATGACGAAGCTCCTCGAACACCGCAGGGGAGCAGAACTGGCTGGGGACCACCTTAAAGGCTGTTTGGGAAATGCCAACAGTTTCAGCACCAGGCTTTAACACGTGGGTCCGAGCCCTCCTCGGCACCCCATGATTACCTTTCATGTAGCCATGCAGCTATGTGTTGGGCAACGCTCCTCTGCTGCCCTGCCATCACTCCCACCTCTGGCCCTCTGCAGCTCTCCAAGCATTGCTCAGCTCACATCAGTGCTGGGAACTGGCAGGGAATGGTGCCCTGGAGCTCCTGGCTGAGAGTCCCAGGAAGCAGATTTGCACCTTTCGGCACACATGGGGGTCCTTCTGTGGTTACTCATTTTGATTTTGTAGAAAAGCTCTTTAATACTCGAGTTCTCTCAGTGACTAAGCCTGCTCCTCGTCCCTCACCCACTCATTATACATTTGGCATCGTTAGTAACACTGATGCTAACCATACTGAGGATCTGGAGGAGCTGGACAGCTGTGAGCACTTGCATAATGTATGATATGCCTCCAGCAGCGCCTTTCTCCTTTCCTCTCTTACAGCAACAGAAAGGATGTCTGGATATAATTTTTCCCCCCTTTCCCTCTCTTCACCTGGTCTTATTAGCCTCTCTGGGGGTCACCATTCCTAGGTATGAGTCCCTTAAATCACAAACCCCCTCACACCTCACCCATTGCTGTTTGTCTGTACTGCCAGTGCCCGGGGCTATCCTGAGGACTATTTCTCTGACAGAGTGTCTAATGCAATTGTATGCATTTCATTCTCATTTGAAAAAAAAAGAAACTCTGCCATCTACTTCTTTTTTCCTGGTGTACCATGACCTCTTTCTGCTATTTTCATGTTAAAGTGGCCCTTTTAAGAGTCTGGCTTTTAAGCAAGAACTTTATAATAAAGAACGTTTTAATTATTTAATTTTTTTTGGCACCAGCGGTATTATTGCTGCCTGTGGCCACCTCTGAGGCTGCCCCCTTTCCAAACTTGGGACCTGAGGCAGCTTGCTGCCATGACTTTAGCTTTCAAAAAGACACTGTTACTGCTCTGTGGCACTGGCAGTGACATTTTTCTCTATTGTTACAACTGTTCAGCTTTTCAAAGGTTATTTTTAGGATGATAACCTTTGAGATGAACCTTCCCACTTAATCTCACCAGGCCTCCCAGGTACATAAATGACTGTTGGGAATAATCAGACCTATGAAAGTTTAAAGAGAATCCTCTTCATCTCTCATCTTCATTTCTCAACTTCATCTCTCTTGTACATATGCATATGCACAGGAATGCGTCTGTGCATACACTTCCACTGATGGGAAGGTCTTGGAGGGGGCAAGAAATATATCCTTGAACATCTGAAAGTCCATTATTCCCAACAAGCCAAGGAAAATTACTGAAATCAAATAAATGAAATGAGGAAAACAGAGTTAAAATGGGTTAACAACAAAACTCAAGTGGATCTCACACTGGGATAGCTCTGCTGGCTTGAGACACTCTTAAATTTATATTACTATGAATTCAAAACAGATGAAAAATAAAATTAAGATATTAATCAAAATTTATTCCATCTTGCGCCATTGGGAGATATTTTAAAACTTCCTTTGTTGTTCAAAGAGGCAGGCTCTGGTTCTCATAGGTACAGTGAAAGACTTTATTGCACTATATCTGACACTATATTTACATTTAAGAAGGGCATACCATTCCAAACCAGGTACCTCAGAATACATTTTTGCAGCACAAATGGCTCTCCGAATGCCATTGAAAGTTTGAAGTACTCAACAAGTATCGTCCAAGTTCTGCAAGGGGATCCTGTGCATTCAGTGTTGAAAAAATAACTCCAAATGGCAATAATAAAGTAATCTATTGTTATTTAATGTATTTTTATTGTCATAGGTGTCCATTTCTTGTGTAGTATTTCCACGTAAATCCCTGTGATAACCAGTATTAAGCACACTTTTGACCTTCTACCTTAGCAGAGTTGTACAATATGTTAGTTCGGGTATCCTTAAAAATTACAAGAATGTGTGTAGTGTATTCTTTTCTAAATTTAATTCTGTGTTATAATTGTGTTCCCATGCTTATTTTTATTTGTTCTTTTAGCCTGCAGCTGATGTAAAGTTCAGTCCTCGTATTGCCATTTTTCACATTTCTGCAGAGCATTTTTGTTCAACATAAACAGTAAGGACAATGTGCAAAAATAAGGAGAATAGAGAAATCAATGAACACTGATAAATAAAATGGCATGCATTCTGCTCTGCCATAATACCATTAACTCCCAAATTTAGGTATTCACCTTTTTTCATAAAAGTGTTTGTAAAACCTAAAAAAATTAAGAATTATAATGTAAAATCCTTTTGTCAATATTGTATATTAGTTACCTCCCTCTTAATAGGGTTTCTTGTTCAATCTGAAAACAGAGATAGTATTCAGTAACTCATCTAGCCAATGAATTATCAACTGGGGTGAAAGAAAAACAATCAAATCTAGCTTAACCTTAAGAATCCAAATGCGGAAATGTCTCTGTGTTGTTGCAGCACATAATTGTTGGTGATAAATTAATTCTGAAATAAAGTATAGTTTCACAGTTTGAGACTGTATTCCCACTCAAGGGGCTATGCATTCCCACGTTCTCTGTTTTCTCCACCAGCAACCACAAAGCTGCTCAGTGCATCAGATCCGATGATACGATGATAGACCCATGACACAATGGGTCTTTTTTTTTTCTTTTTTGTTGGATTACTTGTCAGCAGGATCAAGGAACTGAGAGGAACTGATTGACGTCCGACAGCATGATGTGGTGCAGGTATGGTGAAGTATGGAGATGGAGGAAAGCAGGATACCCCTTTCAGTAGTAGCATAAGCTTCAGAAGTTTTGCATAAGGCAACCTTAAAACCTCACGCCGCATTAAATCAGGCACATATTACAATCCAAGCATTACTCTAATTCATTTCTAAGCAATCATTTGGGCATCGAGTGAGGTTACAGTGTTGATTGCACTCTCTTTTCTTTTTATCCCAAGTCAGGAGTCTACCCACATCTCTTCTAATAGAATTTACCACTATACCCATTACATAGAGTTTACAAGGGTGTCTTCTGTGTCACCCAGCTTTGCCCCTGCTCTTTTACGTGACAACAAAACTGGATACGAGTCCATTTAGTATCACTGATTCTTTACAAATTCCTTTCATCCCTCCTTTAAAACGTTTTGTCTCGTTTAGATATTCCAGTTCAAGGATCATGCAGCTATTTTATCAAAATGCGTTATTTGTCTGGGGTGTTTTGTTGACAGGAAGTTTAAGCTTCACCATCTCCTCTTACAAAGATTTTGCTAAGCTTTGAAATTGTTATTCAGTGAAGTGAAGTGGTAAATCTGTCCTCATCCATGGTGTTCAGACTACTGACTGGAACATTTTTGACTGACATTATTAAAAAGAAATATAACCCCAATCTCTTTTATTTTCAGTTTTCTTTGTCTTCAGTGATGTATGAAATTTCTTTTAGGTTATTACAAATCTTCATCAATTTGTTTTCACTTGGCATAGTACCGCAGACCTCTGTTGTATTGCTATTTTCACTAGTGAAAGAGCATGACTTGAAGTTCAAATGGGCAGAAATCTTTGCCTGGATTTGGAAGCAACGGATATTATGTGCAGTGGGACTTTACCTGCTTGATCACGCAAAACTCAACAGGGTGAGTTTTAGCGGGGATTTAGCTTCTGAGGGCTTCGAGACAACATGTCAGCTCCTGCAGTCTGATTTCTACAGAACCATGTTTGCCAGAAATTTTTCCATGTTTTCTGAACACATGGTCTCTATTCTTGTTTAGGATGGCAAAGTAGCACATTAGCCTGAGAAAAAATCCTAAAACTTCTGTTCTCAGCTGGGTGAGAGGAACAACTTCCTTGCTCTAACTTAAGGAGAGGTCTTCTGAAAAATGAGAAAAATGGAACAGGGATTTGTAACTACTTTTGGGAAAGGAATCATAAGTTTACTATGAGCAGTGCAGTAAGCACACATTCCTCTTTTTCCTTGTTACTCAGCCACTTCTACAAGGCTCCACATGACTGACCATGTCTATGTGCCACATGACTGACTGTGTCTGAAGCCCATGGTCTGAGTGCTTTTGAAACTCTAGCAAAGTTTCTTCTACATTCAAACATTGCATATGGCATGGCAGCTAACTAGTGATCCAGAAGGTTACCAAATGGAGTGATTGCCAAATGATTATTCTGGTGTGAAAGGCAAATGTTCTTCATTGCACAAATCTAAGAAAAATGAGGATATAGCAATTTATTTCTCAGATGACAATGTATGAATGAATACTATTACCCATAATTGAACTATTTGAATGCTCTTTGGTGGAGTATTTAACTAGTATTTTTTCTTTACTTTTTATTTTCAGTAGATAAATGTACATTTAATCATGTAGTGCTGAAGGTCAATTTACAACGTAACCAGGTTCTCTTCCTCCTCTGTTCACTCCATTATTTCAGTCCTGTCAAGAATTTGGTAAACTTCCTAATTTTTCCTAAGTATCTTTCTACATGTTAGCTTAAAGATTTAATGAGGAAAAAATATGTATGACCAAGTTACCGTTTTCAAGCTAAAATTTGCACACTAGGTGCAGCAGATGCTATGAAAATAGACCACAGTACCTGTAAGGGGATCCAGAGAGCTTAACATGATGGGAATAAAAGGCATTACAGCTACATCTCCCAGGAGGAACAGTGACAGTGAATGCATCTGCACTCTGAACTGCACAAAAAAATCCCCCAAAATAAAAACTATGTGTAGAGTTCAGTAGACTGAAAGCATTTAAAGTAACCCTGTGATCATTTTTTATTGCATTTTGTGAGTTTATTTCTTCCCTAACTGAATGTTTCTGATGGTCACTGAAAACTTGAAGCTTTTTAAATTGGATGCAAAATGTCTCCAAGTGAGAATTCATAATGTATTTAGGCTTGGTGACATGCATGACACTCAGTTTGTACAGATTGAAATACGATTGCCAAGTTGGAAATCCAAAAGTCCTGAAGCTTATTCATCTTGCAACCCATGCCCGGAAAACTTCAGTATGTACCTTTGATGTTTGGAGAACTGTCATTATGACATACAGCCCGTCTGACATATCAGCCCACTTTGACCACTGCTTAAATACTATACAAGGTGTAAAACAGTGTAAGATCAAGTCTTCCATGTCTATAGCTCTGGCACATTCAAATTAACCTAGGGACATTGGAGAAAAATGAAAAACTGCATAGAATCTCATATTTAATTATCCTAACTGCCAGGAGTGTGCCCTGAAAAATTCTATCTCCTGACTAATAAATGCCCTTAGGAAATATTACTTATTTATGTGGTTTTGCAAAGAAAAACATTCTGAAAGTTTATGTGAGATAATTCTGAATATAAGGAAATGCATCAATAAACTTCTAATGAGGGCATTGACATTTTTCCCTTGGGGTGATAGAAGTCTATCCACCAGTATCCACCAGTATTTCAAAGCTCGTACTTGTGTCATTAGGATTCCGTATAAAATGGGCAAAGGGGTAATTAAATGGATGTGAAAATAGAAGATAGAAAACCTTTTTTTTTTTTTTCCTTCTAGTGGTAAAATGCCCTTTTGCATTGCAGCATGGGGCTCTGGGGTCGAGGGGAGAAACAGGGGAGAAGATGGGTGGAGAGGCAGATCTAATCCAGGAAATTCTTCATTTGATTGACATATCAGCACGCAGGAGATCAAGATGATAAATTTCTACCACTGTATCTTGCCTGAAGAGTAAACTGTCTACAATATATGGAGCATGTACAAAAGACAATACAAGAATATCGTGAGCAAAAAGTCTTTGGAGAATATCCTTGGGTAGCAAGCATTTGGAGACTACCTATGAGCATAGTCAAGGGACATCTTAAAAAGGCTGCTAAGGGTGTCCCAAATTCTAAGTTTCTTGTTTCTGATAAGCTACCATCCTGAAGTGGGAAGATGCATATGGTAGGAGGCACTTCCACAAGTGTTTCAAAAGTGGAATATGTGAAAATGATCATGAATGGNAGGCAGATCTAATTCAGGAAATTCTTCATTTGATTGACATATCAGCATGCAGGAGATCAAGATGATAAATTTCTACCACTGTATCTTGCCTGAAGAGTAAACTGTCTACAATATATGGAGCATGTACAAAAGACAATACAAGAATATCGTGAACAAAAAGTCTTTGGAGAATATCCTTAGGTAGCAAGCATTTGGAGACTACCTATGAGCATAGTCAAGGGAGATCTTAAAAAGGCTGCTAAGGGTGTTCCAAATTCTAAGTTTCTTGTTTCTGATAAGCTACCATCCTGAAGTGGGAAGATGCATATGGTAGGAGGCACTTCCACAAGTGTTTCAAAAGTGGAATATGTGAAAATGATCATGAATGGGCTAAATAATTACAAAGGGGAAAACAATGGGTTTGAGTAGTGCAACCCTCAGCCTAAAGTAGACTGCACTGAAATTATTTCAATGTTAGAAATTATCTCCCCCCACTATCCACACTCAATGTATTCCAAGGATCAGAAAATAAGACAAAATGCTGCCAATTTTTTCCTGCTATTTAACATATATTAACTTTAACATTAGGGTGAATACTTTGGGAGGATATTACTGCACTTCATTATTATGAGGTAGGTAGTGACCCTGTAATTTTTCCAATAAAGTGCTACTTTCTTCTCAGAATGCTCATGAGACAAAAGAGGAGGCTGTCTCCATGTGTACAGTGCAAGCTTTAGAAGGTTTCCTCTTTCCTTTGTCCACTTGGCTTCCTCCAAGCATCGGGGCGGGGAGGGGGGGGTATTCTTCCAGCTAGCCATTTTTTTGAAGTAGACCTGTAGCTATAATTAATTACTTGGACTTTATTTTTCCATTCATTTTCAAGCCAATAAGCCCAAAGGCCCAGATCCCACTGTCCTTCATCCCCATCTTGCTTCTCAAGAATTAAAGATTAGCATGAATATTCATGACAGTTTAATAGTTTCTTGTTCGTGCTTGAAGATACACAGTATATTGTGTCTTTCTCAGAGTGGAGAGGCAGAGTTAATTACTGTTCTCTGCTTTCTCTTTCAGCCGTTACCTCCGTTGTTGACAGACATCTTCTTCTGGACTGACTTATGACTTGGTTGTTGTTGTGACCCCTTCAGGATGAAGTTCTTTCGAGTCCTGACCATAAAGTGTCCCACTCAAATAGCCTTTTGAACAAATGTTTCATTTCAGACACTGAGTAGAGTCAAGATCTTTCCCCTGATTCTGAGTTTCATTACCCCCCAATACTTCCTTTACAGCTTTTGCAGCCTTCACTGTACTGCTTTGAACATGCTTGTGGTTCCTGAGCTCAAAACAATGCTTGTATCAATCATTTCCTACCTTCATGAGGCAGTGGAGCCTCAACAGTTATTCAGCTGCCCAAATGCAGGTTTCTAGTCAATGGTGTCAAGTCTTTATTGAATTTAGTGGCTAGATCTTCATTCACTGTAATGGGAGCTTAGATAAACGGCTTACATGTAGACATCTACATTTCACTGAATTTGGAGGTAAACACCATTCATTGTGCAATGCCTCTGAATGCATAAGCCAAAATCACACATGCCAATTGCTGCCATATAGCACAGCAAGCCAATATGTCATTTGCTGTGTGAATGAGGGATGGGAAAGACCTCAGTTGGATGTGATTCAGTCACCTAAACACAGGCACGAGCTATGCCTTTCGGTACTGCAGTGTATCTTGCCTGTCCTCTGTTTGCCAGGCCAGCAAATATCTTGGATATGCTAGGGCATGCTGCATGGCAGCAGGTACCTATTCGTGACAACTGTCCTTCTGAACATTCTACTGTTCTTATCTTTCCAAAGTTCCTGAGGAAGAGTAACACCTTACCCTGCTTTGGAAGTGCAATTAGCATTCAGGGCTTGATTCAGCTCTAACAGAAAAAGGAGACGTGACCAGTACCTTTGTTGTAGGGTAAACATGAGATAAACACTATCTCATGTTGCTAAAACACTTGACGATACATGTGTCCTCTACAGCATGTGGAAACCAGAAGGGATTCTCTGAAGCATATCAAATAACCCTAAGCAACTGTGTCCCATCGTTCACCTCAGCTGTCTACCAGTGCTTCCATGAAGTAACACAGAAACCACTGGGAGATTCAGAATCCAGAATCACAGAATGGTTGAGGTTGGAAGGCACCTCTGGAGGTCACCTAGTCCAATACTCTGGCTCAAGTAGGGCCACTAGAGCTGGTTGCCCGGGACCATGTCCAGATGGTTTTTGAATACCTCCAATGATGGAGACTCCACAACCTCCCTGGGAAACTTGTGCCACTGCTCAGTCACCCTCACAGTGGAAAAGCATTTATTGATGTTCAGAGAGAACCACCTGTGTTTCAGTTTGTTCATTCAGTTCAGTTCATTCAGTTCAGCCCATTGCTTCTGGTCCTGTTGCTGAGCACCACTGAAGAAAGCCTGGCTCTGCCCTCTTTGCACCCTCCCTTCATATTATATACATTAATAAGATCCCACCCGAGCCTTCTCTTCTCCAGGCTGAACAATCCCAGCTATCTCAGCCTTTCTGTATGTTGAATAACATAGCATAGCATAGCACAGTGTAGAATAGAATAGAATAGAATAGAATAGAATAGAATAGAATAGAATAGTTCAGTTGGAAGGGACCTAGAATGGTCACCTAATCAAACTGCCTGACCACTTCAAGGCTGACCAAAAGTTAAAGCATGTTCCTGAGGACATTGTCCAAATGCCTCTTAAACACTGACAGGCTTGGGGCATCAGCCTCCTCTCCAGGAAGCCTATTCAGTGTTTGACCACCCTCTCAGTAAAGAAATGTTTCCTAATGTCAAGCCTGAACCTTGATGCAGCTTTGAACTGTTTCCATGCATCCTATCACAAGTGAGAAGAGCTCAGCACCTCCCTCCTCTCAGCACCTTCCCCTCCTCGGGAAGCTGTAGAGAGCCCCTCAGCCTTCTTTTCTCCAAACTAGACAAAGCCGGTGTCCTTAACCATTCCTCACAGGACTTTCCAGCCCTTTCATCAGCTTTATTGCCCTCTTCTGGACAATGTGACATGCTCCAAACACTTAATAATCTTCGTGACCTTTCCATTATGTTCATATCATTCTTGTACCAGAGCCTAGCACTGGACACAGCACTCCAGGTGTGACTGTACCAGTGCTGGGTAGAGGAGAAGGATCAAATCCCTTGACCTGCTAGCACTACTTTGCCAAATGCTGGGCTAGACCTTGTGCCACTGATCATTCCACTCAGATACGCATGTTAGGATGAGACGAAATGTCCTCTAAGTAGCCAATCTCTCTCCACAGACCTTGGAAGGAGGGTAGAGTAACAGAAAGAACCTCGCAGAGTAAATAGCTACAACATGGCTCAGCAGAGATGAGCAACGCCCATGCCTTTCTGTCCATGATTATGTTGCCATGCGGATGAACATATCTTCCAGACATCAGTGACTGACTGCATACACTGGGCTAGTACGATGAAGAACATATTGTTGGAGGCCAGTGTCCTAGTTTGGGGTAGAGCAGAGCCAACTTTCTGTTCAGTGAGAGAGGCTCTTGCTTATCCTTGTTGCTGTGGCAACCAGGGTCAGCTGGCTTGCTTGCTTACCCCATGAAGGCGTTGCACCTCTGGGGAGGAGTGGACAGGACAGGTGACCCAAACTGACCAATAAGGTATTCCATTCCCATATGCCTGCTCAGTATAAAAGCAAAAGGATCAAAGGGGTCAGGTTGGCTCTTCTTGAACAGGCTTTTCTTGAATGGCTCTCTTTCTTTGATGGCTCTATTTCTTTGATGGCTCTATTTCTTTGATGACTGATGTCAGAGGAGGACCCTGTCAGTTTGTCTACTTGTGTGTTCTGGAATCTGGTTCCTGTTTGTCACTGAGACCAGTCTGGAACTTTCCTGGTGCCTACTGAAGACAGATCCCTGGGAACTTGATATAGTTTTGTATATATCTTTATCTATATTGCATCTATTTCATTATTTCCTTTTTATCTTATTATTAATATTTCATTAAAGAAGTTTAGGGTGGTTTTTTTCTGCAATCATAACTCTATTTCTCTTCCTTTCCTTGGAGCAAGACATGGGGGAGAGCATCTGTTATCTTGTCATTGGCCAACCTGGCCCAAATCACAACAGCCACCTAACAAGTAGATAATGCTTTCTAACCTTATTTTACCACTACTATTTTGCAGATTTCTTCTCTCAAATTGATATCTCTGAGGAATTCTTCCCATTTTTTTAAGTTAATCCTACATTACTATATTCTACTTTTGTTCTGAACTTTTCCAGAAATTACTTTCCATCTGCCCAAGTGTGCTGAAGTTCTTACAAAGTATCGTTAGTTCCATTAGTGATGTTTATTTTCTCTTCCAGCTCTTACCTCACCAAATAATTAGCCCTCAAGATACTGTGCTACTTTACATTCATTTCTCAAATAGTGTTTAGTTAGCTTTCTTTCTACATGATAGCACAATCACATGCATTGTGAGCCCTGAGACTGTGAATACATTTTAAAGAATAAAGTTTAATGAAATGCAGTAGAAAGTATGCATGACTCAGATCCACATATCTACTGCTTTTCCCTACTTAGATTTTTCAGTTTGTCCAAAAAAACAAGTCTGCCTGGTAAATCTGCTTATAAACTCATGCTCTGCATTGTAGCATGCTTCAAGGGCCTCATTCAATTCCATGTTAGTGCACGTTGGCCAACTGAAGCAACATAATGAGAAATCAGGCCTGCTAGTTCCTATTTAGTACCAGTAATTTGTTAGGTACTATTTCTATTTTGAAATATCAATTTGGCATTTGGGAGAAAGAGAATAGTTCTGAAGGTTGCAGATATCCTGCAATATCCTTGTCTGGTGTAAATTGGTCTTGCCCCAGGAGAACCTATGAAGCTAAAGTCATTTGTTTTGGTTGAAGTTTGGCTTATGAAATACATTTCTGATCTGATAATGAACAGTCACAGTACCCACGAGCACAAGACATTAGGCTTCTTTCTCCTGCAGATATATCAGATATGCAATAAGCCATTTCTAAGAAAGACACATTTCTTGCCATATGTTGATTTACAGTCCCTATCAACAGGACTATTGTCACGAAGATGGCAAACTGGATTTTTCCCTATGGGTATCTACTGGTGATTCTGTCTTGAACATCCTTAGCTGCCTTCATGACTGCCACACATAAAATGTGCTCAGCTTTTCTGCTCCTGATTTTCTGCAAAGGTTGCATGTGAGATGCTAAAATCATTTTTATTCTTAGTTCTATTCAACTTGTCTGGTTTTTTTTGAGGTGGGACAGGAGATACAGTGAGTTCCTTCAAGGCGAGAGAAAACTTTTCCCTTCATCTTCTGCAAAATGTAGTTTAAAGTACTCATGATTTCAAAGCATTATTTCAATGACTTTTATTGTGACCTTCAATTCTTTACTCCATTTGTGTGCTAAGTGGGGACATATGTAAATTCTCCTGTGGGAAAACGATTTTAACAGATGGGAAGTCTGTTTGAAAATTAGGAGGCTGCAGGGCTGGACGCAGCCGCAATATGTGGCATAGGAAGAGAGGGATCTCTCTGAAACATTTACTTGAACATACCTTAGGCTCAGGATGAAGCAAGACAACAGGCGCTAATTGAGAGGACGGAGGGGTACAATACAACCCCAGACATCCACACATGGGCATGTATCTACAGCATAACATACATTCACAGTAAATTCATAACACTAAGTTTGCTCCCTTCTGCCTCATGAAAAAATGCCATCTATCAATCACATGCAAACCACTATTCCTTAATACTTCTGGGTATCCAGTTTCTCTGGATGGTACAGTCCTGCCCTGATAAAAGGAGTAAAAAATGTCACTGTCAGGGATGTTTTTAGCAAGAGCTGCTTGTGATCTCACCCCAAAACAGGAAAAGACTCCTAAAGGCTGTCAGCTCAATGACACTGGTTGACTCCCCTCACCCTCTTTGCACTGTGATTGTGGCCCCATCTTCTCCTCGGGTGGAACATGTTCCCAAATCAGCACAAGAAACCTTCACTTTTTACATCAAGTTTTAAAGTGCAGCTCTATTCTGAAAAGTAACTATGTAAAAATGTCACCTTCTCACTCATCAGATTTGTCACTTTAATGTGTTCAGAAGCAGATCTGTTCACTTTAATGACAGAAGTAACTTTTTACTACTTTTTTGCCTGTGTTAACTCTATGAAGCCAATACAGCTAAATTATTGAACTAGATTTCATTTCTTCTCAGCTGTGCAAGAACTATTTATTAACATTCAGTCATGAAAACAATTGCCAATTCTAATTTGCATTTTCTAATTACAATCTCAGATCCACAAAGCCACCGGAGGCAGTAGATGAACAAATTTCAGGGTAAGTTTTATTTACAGACAATGATGTTCTCAACGAAGTCATTACTTGAACAGTGTGAGTTATGATAAAGTGGTAAAAAGAAGACTAGCTTTCCAGAATTAGGTTTCATTTACAAGGCTGATAACAGCCACAGTGTTTTATCAGTAGAACATTGGGAAGACCTTAGGATATAGGGTGGAGCACTACCATAGCACATCACAGTTTTAGTGATTTTCTTTTCAGAAGAATTGAAACAGCCTTGTATTTTCAGTGACACACTAAAAAGTCCATGTGAACAGGGAGTGTGAACTGGTGCTTTCCTCTGGGGACTAGAGTTGGAATGAAGTTTCAGACTTCAAAATCAGATTGAGCCTTCCCTTCTCTGTGCCACATGACGTCTTGTTTTCTGAAGGTCTTTCCAAGACCTTTTTCTGAAAGTCTTTCCAAGCCTCTTTCTCTTCCCTGCTTCTTTTGGTGAGCTTGCAAAGATACACACACAGTCATGGAGCAGCTGGAAATCAGTGATATCTCTGACACTGTTTTTGCTGCTCTACCCATAGCCCTAGGAACTTTCCTTAATTAATGCATTAGGAAAATCTGAGGGGGTCAGGGCAGGTGAATGCTACCGCAAGTTTGCAAGACATAAGTACAGGGAAGAATTCCTTTAATGGGGCAGGAAGCTTGAAAACAAACAGGAGGTTGCAAGGTATAACGGGTGAGAGAGGTCTGTCTGAACACAGTAAACCCCACATTCACACAGTCTAATCTCCCTTAAATCTCTGTGCCAGCTTTGGGCTTTAAGAGGCCTTCAGATTCTGAAACAAAGCCCCAAAAATACCATGTTTGCACTATTTCTTTTTAATACCTGTGGACATTCATAATACAAGGTACTATAAACATTTCAGTGTTGAGATACTTCGGTCCTTTCCATACAGATATAAAAAACCACCTCTTCAGGAAGATCAGAACTGTGAGTAGTAAACACATGCTTTAATTGACGACTTTGAGGCCACTAATACTCTCCTAATGTTGGCATGGTTGTAAAGCAGAACTCTGGCCCTAAACGATATTTACAATAGGGAGGAATCTTTCTTCTTACATGCAATATGGCTTTTCTTTTTCCATTCACCATTTTTCCTGGCCCTAAACTGTGATCACCCTTTGAATCATATCAGCAGATAAAGATGTGAACATTGCAAAGTAACTCAATGTTATTAAAAAAAATCCTAGGGTCTGAAAGTCCCATTTATTTTCATCTTACATTTTTATATCCAGTATTATTTTAATGCCACTTTTATTAAAGTGTCAACCAAGTGATGCTGTAATCAAGTGATTGTCAGGTCCTTTTTTATGATACTTTCTGTTTGTCATTTTAACAGTAAGAAAGCTATTGTCTACAAAAAGTCAGCATATGGGAAGGTCTTCATTTTGTAGAGGGAGTTATTTTCCCCCGCTTAGAAAAGGGACTCTGCTCTGAGGTTTTGGATCTCTAAGCAACCCCAAAGGTGTCACAATTACAATGATCTTCTGTACTTGTGGAATATAAAAGTGATTTGATTCATAATCCCTTTCACTTTGATGAAACCACTGGGAAGTGCTGTTCAGCGTGGATCGTAACTCAGGTAGTTAAAGAAAAAGGCAGAGAATGTGGGACACTGTACTAACACAAAGAAAAGAAGAGAGGGCATAAAAGTCTCATACCAAATGAGAAAGGGCCCTTTGCTGAATTTGATTCTCATTGTGACTTGGGGCTAAGCATCTGCTTAGTCTTGCGGTGGGATGGCTTGACGCAGAGCCCAGTAGACTATGGGTATCTTTCCATTTAATTCTATGGGTGATGGATTACATTCTTGTAGAGCACAGGGTATGATTTATTAGGGGCTACAGATTTTTATAACCGCAGGTTTGTACATTCATTACTTGAACTATATAAGCAAGGAAAATAACACTGCTCTGTTTACAGCTATTACAAAGTAGAAATGGGCAAACCTTGAAAAACTGTCTCATATCTCCCTCCTTGTCTACATAAAGCAAGTTTCTTCTAGGTTTCTGGACAGAACTGTACTTTCCATGTATTATAGCTGTCTGGGAAGACTTTCCAGGACATACAACTGAAATCCTTCATTCCTAAAATGCTTTTTGCTAATTATGTGATTTTGGTGTTAATGGTTTCCCTCAGCTAAAAAGTAGCAATGATTTTAAAGCAATCTGAGAAACATTTTTATTAAAAAAGAAAAGACAAATATCATGCAATTGTTCACAAATGTTGAGTCAGTAAAGTCAGTAACCATGGAAATCATGGAAATCTTCCCTTTTGCTCTGTGGCTAATGACCAGGCTATGAAATGAATTTTCACTTGTCTTTTCTTCTGGCCCAGAACTCTTACACTTGTGACTGAAAATGGCCCAGATTTACCAGTGAAGAGGGCTGGTGCCTCACTCTAGGCTGTCCTGGAAATTGTGGATTTCTTTGAGGTGCCTAACTTCCACAAGTTGTGAGGTCTATATATGAGCTGTCTTGGTTACTTTTCTAGAACTCTCCCAAGTCCATGACTTTGCAACACAGACATTCAGAATAGCCAAAAGGGACAATGAGCAACTGCAGCAAAAAAGAAGTGTTCAAACTCTTGCAGAATTTCTAATCCCTGTGCCCCTGGCAGCCCAGTCATTTCATGCAGGATTTTTGACACTGGTATAACGACTGTGAAAGTGCTTATAGAGACACAGGGGAGCCAGTCTTCAAAACTACTCAATAAAACTCCAATTAAATTTCTTGACAGCTGTTAAACCAGCTCAGAACAATTTTGAATACACTTCTCATTCATTTGGGAATCAACTGATATAATGATGAAGAAAATGTAACAATGCATTTGTTTTCCAAGCCATGTTTCTAACAGCAAATGATAAAACCAGGCAACAGTGTTCCTGTTGCATGAATTGATGAGAGTCAGGTGTTTATGGCAGGTGACAAAGCAGAAAGAATACAAGCTTCATTTCCCACAGACTTGGCTGGGCCTGCAAGGCTAAATATCAAATTGTTTTCATTCAATCAACATCCAGCAGCAGTCAGAAATTGAATTCTACAAAAGATTTCTTGGGGGTACGTAAGCTTTAGGCACCCTCAAGTGCTACATTTAGAAGGTAACCACAGGGAGAAAGTCTGCCAAAAAAAGAGAAGTGTGAGGCAAGTCATCTCCTTAGGCTGACAATATTTATATTTATTGGCTTAATTGGATACATTCTTACTAAAATAATTAATGTAACATCATTAAGAAATTCTGTTAATTCTAATGGAAACTTTGTACCTTCAGAAAACAAACAATCAAACAAAAAAAAAACACACAAAAAAACCCAAACCACACTTTTACATACCTAATGCCAGATGTCCCCCTTTGGCTACATGTCCCCAGATTTTGGCTAAGTACTTCTCCGCTACCTCCTCTGCCAACTCTCTCTTCATTAGCACCAGACCATATAATCAACTTTTCTGATCACAACCAAAAGGCCATAGGGTGACAAGTGGATTTGATTGGTGAATGTATCACTTTCATGGAGATGAGCATACCAAAGGAAACGTTTCTATTTCTGGCACAGAGCACACCATGAAATGTTTGGCTGCATCATTCATTCTAACACCCCAACAATTGCTCTACTTCTTCATTTAGGAGAAAAGGGAAGAAATCTATCCTTACAACTCTCTCTGCCACAAGGCTTTCCGTCCTTCTCATAACCCCCTCTGTCAGTTGCTCTACCTGAGGTTGGAAGGCCAGCTAGAACTTCATCTGGGGATGGGCTGTGCAAAGATCTGGCTTCCCTTTCTGTTGCTAATCCAGGAGGCAGGTCTGTCGCTGCTGTTTCAGGTACAGTAAGGCTGCCAAAGCCTGAAATTAATCCAATGACGAGGCCCCTACTCAATGACCTTCTCTGAAACACCCTCCTTATGAAAAGCAGCAGCTAGTTAATGGGTGAAGATGTGAGCATTAGTGGGAGTCCGGAAGTGCCACCTTCTATGACTGCAAGGAGGTGAATTAAGGTGTGGGGATGCAGTTCACTCTCATTTCGGAAAAGCTATTGTGCAAGAAAATAGTTTGAAAATAATACTAGATAAAGCAGAAATTGTGATGAAATGATCTCCAGAAAGGCAGTTTGATTGGAAGGTAATCTTTATGTGGCCTTTTGTTCAACGTGAATTTTTGAAGAACAGTAAAATTTAAAGGCTAGGAAACTATTTCTCTTGACAGGTTATAAGTAGAGTGTATATATGCATGTATATATATAGAGAGAGACAGAGAGGACATGAATATTTTCTAGTGATGCCTCTTATTCTAGTACTCCATACCTGTCTCTGAAAAAACCTCTTCAGGAGTCATGCACAGTTGAATGTTTGCCTCTCTACTGTGATTCTCAATAAAGATACAAATTAGTGTCAATGGTGATTATATTTTTTCATAGTATATACACCTGTCCACTAGAAACTCGACTGAAAACAACAGATAGTAGTGATGTTTTCCAACCGCTTCAGTGCTGGGCAGTATTCAAGTCAGTGACATAAAATGAAAAGCTCAGTCACCCATTACCAATCACCCAAAACCTACAGTCTCCCTGAATATATTTAATTCTTCAACACTGATTAAAATAGCTTCATTAAAAAATGTATTCAAGGGCCCTGGAGTTTTAGCCTCTGATGCTTTTTATGTAGGCCAAAGAGTACTTGTTCTACAGGATTGAAGGAGGATTAATCAGCAAATTGGCTGCAACTTCCTTCAGAAACAGAATGCTGATTTTTAACTACTGTATTTTAATGGTATCTTCGAGACTGGGACCTGATTTTGTGGCATTCAGCATGTGACTCATGTTCTCTTATAACTTTGAATTATGCATTTTATCTTTCTTTCTGATTTTAGTTTTTACCCACAAAGAGCTCAGTCACTCCCGAATAAAACCAACTGGCATGTTTCTAAGGCTCTTTAGGTTTTGTTTCATTTCTTATTATTCATCAGGGCTCAGAGACCCACAGTCCATTGCTGGACTCAGTACCTATGCCTGCCTGAGTACCTCTCATAGCCTTGCCAACTGCCCTGCCAAGTCAACTGTGTCAGTCTCTCACTGACTGTCTCCAGCTTTTTGCTTCACTTTTCAGACTTCAGGAGCCTTGTTTTCCTCATGGGGTGGAATGGCAGTATGTTTTGAATGTTTATCCACCAGGAAATCTATCTCCTGATCTCCTATGCTGCCTCTTTGTGTTTCCACACCAGTGCATAAAAAGCAATTGTGATTCAGATTAGGAAAGACCTTTCTGCATGCGAATCTCTGGCAGACAAATAGCTCCAACATTTTAGTTGCTTGACTTATTCCCCTTTCTTGCTATTTATAGGATGACAGGATAGTTCAGTTCGCAAGAGACTTCATATTTCTAGCACAACCTCCTGCCCCTAGCAGGGTCAGCTACAAGTTCAGTGTCCTCTCACCACACACCACTTTGAAGAGTCTGGCTCCATCCTCACTGTAGGTGCTGGGAGTCTGCAGCTGGGTGCACCCAAAACTCTCTCTTCTCCAGCCTGAACAATTCCAGTTCCCTTGGCTTTTACTTATGGGGCAAGTGCTCTTCCCCCTCCCATTACAGCGGCCTCAACTGAACTCCCTTCAGTTTGTGGTTGTCTACCTTGAACTGGGGAGCCCCAAACTTGAGCCAGTAATGTAGATGTGGTCTAACAAGCACTGAAGAGAGTGAATAATCACTTCCCTTGCTTTGATGACTCCGCTTCTGTTCATACAGCCTGGGACACTGCTGTCCCTCATTGCTGCCAGGCCCACTACTGGCTCACGCCCAGCTCTCCATTTATCAAATTCAAAGAGCACCTACAGCTGAGCTGCCTCACAGCAGAGCCAGTCCATCCCCAGCCTGTGCTGCTGCCATGGGCAGGCCTTTGCATTTTTCCTTATTGAGTTTCATGAGGCTGCTGTTGGCTGTTCCTCCAGACTGCCCAGGTCCCTCTGAACGCAGCCCTGCCCTTGACCATGTTGAATGAGCCCATGCTTGGCTGTCAGCTGCAAGGCTTCCTCCAGTTTCTCTAGGGAGCTTCTTCTCTCTTTTCACCACCTCTTTTTTCCTAGATCTCATTTGTTTTCATCTTAACTGCTTACTAAGCACAAGGTAAATTGCACTCTGTTCTGCTGTTAGAGCTGGCAAGCGGAAGGCTCCCTCTTTTAATCCAGTTCACACTCCTCCTGACACAATCCTTTCTCATTCACAGCATCCAACCACATGGACCTGGAGAATGGATATTTCCTCACTGCTGCAGCAAATTGTTTTTCTAACAGCAGTGTAAAACCTTAATCAAAGCTTCCAGGAGCAGGGAATGCAACAGTGTACTTTTGTAATGCATCAGTAAGACCAAATGCCAGCTCTTTCAGTGCCAGCTGATTAGTCTAATCTCAGGCAAACCAGCTAGTAGGCTGTGCTATGAGAGTACTTCCAAACTGGATTCCTTTCTCTGATATGCAAATAGTTCTTAAAAACTTCCAAAATGCTACTTTTATTTTAATGAGTAGATTTTTTGTCACAAGCATGCTTTTGTAATCTTCACTAATATGCATTTCAAACATTGATAGTTCTCAGGTCAGCGTGGATCATGGGTTCTGACAATTTTAAAGGAAGAGTTGGTCATCCTATATTTGCTTTATTTTCCTGGTTTATTGTACTAATTAAAGGATCATTAATTTTAAACACAGTAATATATGCAAAGCTTCCTTTAAATACAAAACTCAAAGCTCAATTACTGTTCCCCATTTTGCTGTTCCCTTGTGAACAAAAAAAGGGTAGAGGTCACTTTGTTCTAAAAATACACACTGAGTATATTTTGCAGCTCAAATATGTGTCAGCAAGTATTTATGAATCGAAATAGGATAACACAAAATAGATGATACTAAAAATGTCAATGAAAACATTAGAATGGAAATACACCTCCTATTTGTTTGTCAGCCAAATACTAAACCTGGACTAATGTTTTTCCTTTGCCAATCCTGTCTGTTTTTTTCAAGCCTGTGATTAGCATTAAAGAGGAAATCATGTGTTCTATGTGCCTGTAAATATTCACGTATCCCATTTCCCTCGGCTGCTCTTTTGTCCCCTGACTGAGATATATGGATGTTCACCTGAAAAGCAAATGCCTGACTGTCATTACTCATGTCTGAATGCCAGCTCCAGAGCAAGGAGAAGCCAAGGCTCTTGAAATAAGCAACAATCAGGGAAACTTTCGAATAGCATTCAGGAATTGTACCTCTAACAGTGGCCTCTTGATGACAAGGCTGTTCCCTTCCAGAGAGCACCAACTGAAGAGGGAGATCAGTGTCAGGCCTAGGATTTGTCTGTGTCCTTTCTCCAGACTCCACTTATTAGTTATATCGGTAGTGTTCAAAATAAAACCAAAAAGATAATAATACCAACCAAAGGATACTAAGGACAGCAGTGAAAGCATTATATAGAAATATGACTCCTGTTTTTGTGTCAGCCTAATCCAGAACCAGGTCTACTGCCTTCTTTTTCCAAGCATCACTCAACATGTTTGGAGATCTCTGGGGCAATAAAATTGTTGGATGCTCTCTCCATGTATTCTCTAGAGGGTAAGGAATTGCAGGCTGATAATTATTTTTTTTTTAGCTGAGTACATCTTATTTGAGCATATTAGCTTCCCAACTCTTCATTTACTACCCCAAATTGGAATAATTTAGGATTATTTGCCCTAGGTGCCTATAGGACTCCCATGCAGTTACACCAGTTACAGACAGGTTGGGGAATGGGATGGCAACAGCCATCCCATTCTCTTTGACTTGATTGTAGTTAGACATGTTGGTTGTGTCACTTACCTAGCAGATATCTTTGATGGTAATAAACCTCCATGCTTTTCTTTTTTACAGAACAAATGTTGAAATCCATCAAATCCAGCTTTATTTCAATATGCAAAGGTCTGTCTCATTTGTGCATTGCTAAAGCATATATCTAGAGTGGTAAAAAACACAGTTAGCACTGAAAGCAAATACAACTAAATTAAGGTGAAGATCCTTAGATGCTATCCTGGTTGATATCACAGCAGCACATGTACAGGTAAATAGATGTAAATATTTAAACTAGGGTTTGTACAGACAAGATTTGTTCTTGCTGCAGGTAGTTACTTCACTATACAGCAAAACAGTGTGATTAGTGTGAGAAAACTTACTGTGGATGGTGCAAGAACTCCCTGTAAAATCTGAGGCAGTCTCATGCAAGTACAGATACAATGCACTCAGCAACCATGTTTTTCAACTCCCTGGGTTTTTCAAGCAGAAAATGCACAACACTTATCAGATCCTTTTCCATTTGCAGTATGAATCGCTCCCCTCAGCTGATAGTCTTCTGCAGATCTTTATTTTTTTCAAAAGCAATTCACTGCAAAGAGTCTTTCTGTTTCAAGAGAAAAACAGAGAGAAGATGGAGAGAAAAGGACAGGCTGAGGGTGCCACGATGCTCTTTGCACTAGGACATTCTCTCACCACGCTGGTCAGAACAAGCAATCTAACCAGTAATGGCTTTTGTAATCAGGGTGCCCTGTGCTGCATTGTAGTCTGGCTTCTCTCTAACAAAGTCATTTAATGCCCTGTGAGTTAGTTAACCCTTGTGTAAAATCAGCCCAAAGATACAGATTTTTCAGTACCTCAGAGAAAAGCTGTTAGGTGTAATTTATGTTTGGTGACTTTTAAAGACATTTACAAGAAATTAATTGAGAAATTATTGTCATTGAATTATCAAAATCATGTTTTCATTGGACGGTAATATGAGATGTGAAAACACTTTCAATTATGTCATTCATATTGAGAATTTTTAGGACCTTTTAGGATCTTCTGTCCCCAATATCAAAGAACCTAATCACCAACAATATTTATTGAAGTTAACTGCAAAAATGGTGTGGTAGAGAAGGTATTTTATCTCAGTTTTATAAATGGGAGTCTGTCTTGCAGACAAACGGATATAAATCTTGCTGTGTCACACTGAGGAGGAGAAGGCAAAAGAGGGAAATTTAGGGTGGAAGTCATTTTAGCAGTTCAAACACTAAATACCCAGTCTAAAGTCGTCTCCGAGAGAGCAAGAGACATCCCCAAAGCACAGTATATCACACGTTTAGATAGATGGCTGAGGCATGCCGCCCTCTGAAGATGTCTCTTGGTCCTGACAGGAGCTCAGCCGGCCCAGTCAGGCAGCCTTCCTACAGCCTGAAATCTTACCTTTAGTACTGCAACTTCCAAGGTCACCATGGGAGTACCTACCCATTAGGCTGCCCTTGCCTGCTGCCACGGCAGCCTAATGGGTAGGTATGAACTAGGCCCTTGCCTAGTTCGTTTCTCAGGCAGCTTATTTCCAATAAAAGAAGCAGTAACAACGTCACAACTGACCATTGCGTTCTATTTTTAAACCAAAACTATTTTTCTAATCAGAATACAATACATCGTTTCACAGAAAACACAAATGTTCTTGATGTAACAAAAAGAAAAAGGCTTGCCCTGTCAGGAGAGCTGGCAGGTTAGACCATTCTGCTCTGTAGTCTCCTCTGGGGAGACCTATACTCTTCACTCCGCATTTATTTTTAGGGGACAGGCTGTGATATTTGCAAGAGAAGACCAGCAATGAAATTGCCAACCACATAGATCACAGATCTCTGTTCCCACACAGACAGGACTCTTCAATAAAATCAAAATATTGCTGGTTCAGTTGCATCAGCCTTTCTCTACCTTATGCCCTGAGTCCTGAAGGGAGACAAGGAGTCATGCTGTTCTGCTTACTCATGCAAAGGAAAGTAAAATCTGTTATGAAAGAATAAATGCAGTATGAAAGACCTAATGCCAGTCTAATCACCCTGCAAATCTTGATCTTAAGTGGCAAAATGCCTGTGCTGCTCAGTGACAAAACCCAAGACTGAAGCCAAGTGGGAATGAGAAATCAAAATGCTTTAATATGCCTTGGTTTTTCCTTTCCATTCAAAGACTTGGTTCCAAAAACCGGTTCATGACTGCATTATTAAGAAGTGACATGCAACAGCAGTGAATCTGAAGAGTGGGACAGCTGGTGCTGAGGATCTGCAGTTCACACCATCCCTGTCTCAGGGAACAGCACTTCAGGTAGCTCTCACCTCATCTCATGGACTGAATGCCCACTACTGGCTGGAACATGCTAAAGGGTCTAATGAAGACCATAATTTTATTTAGTTCAAACGAGCAGTCCATATTCACAGCTTGCATGCTCAGAGACTGCTCCATGATGCAGTGAAAAGTACACAGGGACAAATGGGATATTTTCTTCAAAACATATCCTCACTCTGCACTAAAGCACTCATCTAGATTCACTAGGCATTGTTTTCAAGGACTTGCTGGCAAAAAAAACCTGCATGGCTGGGCAGTTGACTTTCTGTGGCTTAGTCTATACTACTGAAATTAGGTTGTCAAAGCCACCTAACATGCAGCTCATACCTGAAAGAGGAACTATTTTATAGGCAGTATTACACCATATTTCTAAACACCAGCCTGTATATTGGCACCCTTTACCAGAATAAACTGCCTACAAGATTGCATTTTCCACACTCCTCACTAATGTAGCTACTTCAGCAAGAATTTTTCATTTAGACATTTCATAAACTCTGTGAAGTCTACACCATTCTGAACCAAGAAAAAAATCCCAGGAAGGATTCCTGGCAGATCAGAATGCTTTTCATAAGCACATTTGATTCCAGCAAAACAAATCTGACCTCACACACTGAACGCCTACTCCACGCCAGTCTTAGCTGCACTAATCGGATATTTGTGTGAGCTAGAATCTGCTTCGAGTAATGCTTAAATAATCATGGAAAGAATGTGGCACAACTGTGAGAAAACTTTAATCCCCTTCCCCCCCAAATGCACGTGCACATAATAACACTGCAAAATTTTAAACTTATCTTTCCTTTGGCCTTTTATGGTCTTCAGACCCACTGGGTATATAACTGATTCTCTGTGTCACACCGCACGTGAATTAACTTCATGTTCTTCATAATGCCACAGAAGACGGATAACAAGTCTGTTTTGATATCTGAAGTCTGGATCCAATAAAAGACATGGGGTTTTGAAAATAAAGCTCTTCCAGGCCTCTGCCACAGCTCCTGGCTCTTGGGGTGAAAACCAGAGCTGAGATTTGACTTCAGAAGGGTAGCCATAAGAGAGATGTGATACCTTCAGTAGTAGCAACTTAAGTCTTGTCATTAGAAAACAATAAGCACAATGGAAGGTTAACCTGTCCCTCAACAGGGTTTAACTGAGGCAAGACTTGAGGAATATGCCTTCATATATATTTTTAAAATGCATACATGCATACACACACACACATTTATATATGCATGCAGTCTGGATCCACAGTACGGTGTCCTGCTTACTGGACAGAAAGCTACAGTTGTTCTTTGCAGGGGTGGAAACAAACTCTTCTTTGCAGTAAACAGAGTTGGAAGTGCTAAGGTGGCGATGTAGAAAGCAGGAAATCAAGTCCACTTCCTTCTTCAGCTTCTGTTGCTGCAAATAACACCTTCTTGTAGCTGCTTCTAAGTCTACAGGCAAGAAGCCTAATCTGGATGTGGTCAGTGTCCATGCCTCTTCTTAACTGGATCACACTATGTAGCAAAGCTCTTCAGTCTCTAGGCAAAATCAGAGATCATGTACATTTTGGGAAGTGGTAGTCAGGGCACTTACGTGCGAAACAGAAAACTCAGACTCCAATAATAATATCCAGGATCATTTCTGGGGTTTTATCCAAATGAATAAACAGCCAGATAACTGGTACCACATCTGCCTTGCCCTCCAGTAGGTACCATCATCACAGAAGACAACTGATCCCTGTTCCTGTCCTGGCTTGTGAAGCTTGCATTTTTGTCCCTACAGGTCCTGGCACAATATCCTTGCCCACCACCTGCAGAGCCACACAGTGCTCTGCTGGAGTTATGGTAAGGTCAAACTTGCTGAATGGTAGAGCTGGTGTCCCTGGTCTCCTGGGAGGCTGTTCCAGATGTCACTGTGCAGAGGGGGATCTCCTTTGTCAGCTCTAGGTTTGCAGGTGAACTGTCAAGTTTTCTGGGAGAAATAAACAGCTGGATGCTTAGTTCAGACTAAGTGGTAACATTTCCAGCCTTGCACTGGAGCATAATTTTGGGCACTTGGGAACATTTTGTCACTAAAAGTCAAATCTTCCAGCTGCTTCAGCAAGCTAGGCACCATGGGGAGGGCAAGGAGAACCGCTCTTTTGTACCAAATTGCACGTAACCTTCATCCAAAGCTCTTAAATACTGTTTTGTTCTCAAAGACCTTGAAAGTGAAACTGGGCAGAGAGCAGCAGCATGAGATTTTTGCAATCACCGTTCACAAATTTCTCAACTGTGCCTTGATCCCGTTTTACACAATGACATCCTGCTCCGGATCCAGACTAAATTCTGGTGAGACAAATCCCTAGCAGGAAGGCCAGAAAAAAATGGTCCCAGGCTGTGATCATCAGCCACCAGCTTCTGCAATATATGGATGCAGCTCATACAGGTTCCAGGTGTTTCCGATCTAGTGTCACATGAGCACATCTGGATATGGGGACAACATCTCTCTAGTTACTGCACTAAATCAGGCTGGCTGATTTCTTGCACAGAATAAAAGTGTGATATTGGTAATATTTCAAATCTAGAGCAGACTATCGATCTATAGAGGTGATTCTTTCCTTGCTGGCCTACCTTCACTACCCTTTTATTTTCTCCAGATGGCCCTAGTTTTGGCCTTAAGTCCAATTCCTCTTCTGGCTGTCACTGCAACAGTTGAACTAAATTCAGGAGCTCAGGCTAGACTGCCAGACCGTCTGGCAGACCTGCTCCTTGGAGAACTATATCTGGCACCTTTCTCCTTTGGAGGGACTAGGATGCTCTTCAAAATGCTGCAGTACTGCATTTTCAGAGAGGGAATCCCCACATGGCCTCTGAACAGTTCCATTTAATGATGCGCCACAAGGCAAGCCGATGACAAGCTTAATAAATTGCTCCAGGGCCAAAAGTCCAGTGGTACTGATCACACACACAAGTTTATTTGAAATCTTGCGTCTTTGTACAATGCAGAAGGTGAACACGTGAGCAGTTACTCTAATTTGTCACCCCATTGATCTCAGAGCTATTCTTGGTTCTGGCAGAGATACCAGCCCGAATAGCTTCACTTAGGGTTTCTGCAGTAGTCTGTTAGTGCTTGAGCAGCTTAGAGAATGGATTTTCATATTTGGAAGGGTCAAGGTGCCTGAACTGGCAGCACACTCTTGACTTCAGCTCCCGGCACTGCTTGGAGCTAATAAAATTCCTACCTGCTATATGGAGGAGGAGTGCACCTTGCATTTTGTTCCAGCTATTTTAAAAAGGGAGAGGAAAAAAAGGGGATGCTTCAGACAATGGTACTGTCCTTTTTCTTCCCTTAAAACCAAGGGCTGGTTGATGCACAGTGGAATCGCTTCTCGTGCGGCAGGAGTTCAAGCATAATTTCTGGGGCATCTGTGATAATCGGGCAGCAGAGGCCACTTACACACGAGAGTTTCCATAGTCCTCCACAAGCAAAGAGCAAGACCATTACAGCAGTCTGCTGCAAAGCTCTTTGCAAAAACTGTGGAAGAGAAACAGATTAATATGAAGATATCCATAACCAACCCTCTGATACGGCCAGTGGGAGACAGCATGGTCTGTGTACTTCACATAAACACACTGTTAAAAAAGGTGAGTGAATGCATTTAAGCAACTAGCTGGAATAAACTAGTTTTAAAATACCTGCTATTGTTCATTCTACTAATTTTATATGCAAAGTAAAATGATTTTAAATGAGTTTCTGATGAAAGAATAAAGTGGTTATAAATAAAGCTTAGAACCAAATGGTGAATTCTAATGATCTACTGAATGAAGAAATCTGCTCAGTACATTTTATTAATCAAGCAGCTGGAGAAAACCATTTACCTTGGGTCTCTGAAAGTAAAGTGGTTTTCACCAGAATATTAAAGTTCCTGAGGCAGTTTGTACTGAGAGAGCAAACAGACAGAAGAGACACAAATAAAACCTGCTTTCTCTCTCCACATCTTCCCTTTTTCTGGAGAGGATGGCAAGTTAGCCATATTTCCCTAAACGTAACATTGGTCATTAATATACCTAGAAACTTTTAACTGAAAACAACAGCACCTTTTTTGTATGACCTTTCCCAGAAACTCACCTGTCCATGTCAGATAGAGAAAGCATTTGCATTACCACCGGACAGGAACTGGAGTCTAAATCCTTCTGAGTCTCTGGGAAGACAGACTGATCTCTCCTAACTCAAGATATCCGAACCATAGACACCAGCGTCTGACCTAGCTGAGAGCTCCTTTGGTAAGGAGGGAAATAGATACTTTTAGAGCATGACTTGGTAGGTACTTCAGGATGAGGTGAAGAGCACCTTGGAAGTTCTTGTTTCTTTCCACTGGCCATAAAGAAGGTCTAGATATAGATATACACCTTGTAGATGTCTACAGCTTGTCACTGAAGTGCACAGTAGGGGAACTGTGGTATGCATCCTTAGGTGAAGGTGAAAAAAACAAATTGTTACCCTACACCTTGATGAGCTCAGAAGTGGATAAGCAACAGAGTTATTAGGCCTCTCCTTCAGCCACTTCCTGCTTCGCGCTTCAAGGCCAATATCTTGTGAACATTAGCACAGGTATTTGGCTGCCATACTTTGAGTAATCCACTGATTTCAAAGGTAAAAGTGCATTTGCACACGTTAAGCATGATTAAGACCTACACCGCAAGTTATTTCAATATTCCCAAGACAGTTTTATCACAGAAAATGGATGCTGAATCTGCAGTTTCTGTTGAAAAGCTGAAATAAGGGTTGGGAAACAAGGAAGAATTCATATACTCTAAAGTCTCTCTCTAGTCTCTACCTTTTCCCATGTAATTTCTATCATCCTCTCAGTAAAGTTAATCTAAACAGCTGTGAAACCAGACTAAACCTGTTATATGGACACTGATATTCAGAAAGATACAAGGCTAAATTCAATTTCACGTACGTCACTTCTAAAGTCCAAAGGGAAGTAAATTATAGTGACTGAAAGTTTTATTTTGCATAATAGTTTCCACTGGCATGGGGGATTAATGTAACTTCAATAATCAATTTCAAAATCACTATGTTTAATTCAGATCATTTTCCCTCAGCATCAAAATGTAGACAGTCTCTAAATGGGAGTTATTTGCTACAGTGCATAAGCCCTTAAGAATGGATTAAGAATACTCTTTAAAAAATAAAAAAGATTCCATTTCAGTTGCCAGAGAACCACAAAATGACATGTCGCAGTTCTCGATCAGCCACTGATGGTCAGTATCATTAGGCACACCGCCTATGTTCTGCTGACATAATGCACTGTCATGGGATAACAGAGCCATGGAAAACATAATTTTTAAAGCAGCATGATCACACTGAATTTGGATGACCTGATTCTGTAGGGCTTGAAAAGGCCAGTTTGCTGAGCTCTTCTCCAAACACATCCTATCTTGTAGGTCACAGATTGGACGTTGATACAGGCTTAGGTTTTAGCACAGCTTTCATGTTCCAAAAATATTGTCGCAGACATGGGATTGAACCATTAATTTGGCAGGATATCGTTCTTTTCACTAGCACTGTGACATATGGGGGTGGAGGAGGAGGAGACATGGGAGTGAAAGGTGGTCGTTTTGCATCCCTTCTCAGCTCACTCTCTCTTTTTTTTTTTTTAATGCAGTCATCCATTGCAATCACTTATTCAATAAATTTGGCAGTCGCAGGAGCCAGATGTCAAAGCCTGGCTTTGACTGTAACTCTCCAATACCGGCATTTGGCCGTGTCATTGGCTTATTCATGGGCAGTCCATTACTTATTTTAAAATGGTAAAGCTGTTGAGTTACCTTCATTGTCTCCCTGCATTCAATTCAATTATTTGCAAAATAGCAATTTTCTAGCCACATAAAATTCCAAGAAGTGGCCAAGAATCTGTAACTTCATCATTATTTTTTCATACTAGGAGGGATCAAACAGTACATGTTAATTAGCTACTTCCTTAGTAACCTAAAATCACTAATCTTGTTACTGAATCCAAATACCTGTAAACAGTACAGAAATTGCCTGTAAACAGTACAGAAATATCACAGTAGCTTGTACGTTAATAAGGTGAGTCTCAGAGACAGCTATATATCAAAGTTAATTCAAAAAAAAAAATTTGGAGGATATGAAAACGTTTCTCTGAAGCGCTGCTGTATTCAACAGCTGCAGACATGTACCAGAGCTTGCCACCTTCTGCGGGGAGTCTCAGTTTTCTTATACAAACTCTTCTGTTTGAACAGGGACAGCTGATCTGGGCCCGTAATAAAGGGGTTGAAGTCAGATTTCTTTTGTGGAAAGGGCAGTGTGCTACCCAATACATCTGAGATGTATCTATGGAGCTATATATTGCTGTGCAGTGATGGGGGAGGGATGTGGGACATGTGCCATCATTTCAGCTCTTATAAAAGAAAAATGAAAGGTATTAGTTGGAGAAAAAAATGCCATTATTACAAAGAAGAATGAAGATTGCAAGGTAAAAAATAAAATTGAAAGCAAATGCATTACCATATTGTTTTTAAATATTCATAACTATGAACTAAAGCTACTGTTCATTTTTATTGACTAAAGGTGCTTCGCATTAATATTGGAAACCTCTATATGGAATCTACTACATTTTAATTATTTCTTGCCCTGTCTGGGATATAAATGTTGTGATTACCCTTGAAAGAGTATTACCAGTGATGATTTATGCAAAACTCAGCCAGTTCTATGGCTCTATCAGTTTGAATTAAAACAAGCAATGGAGGAAGTATGCTGCTATCATGTAAGCTGTAGATCATCATTATTTTCAGTAGTTGGAGCGGTCAGTGTACTTAAAGCATTACCTTCGGTCAGTGTTCTGGAACCCTTCCTTTCCTTGAGCAGCAAATCACTAAGGGAGAAGAAACTTAGAGATTTGGCTCCATGGTCTTAGATTTAGGACTATAATAATCCCATAAAGTAATGTGTTTCATCTTCTGTGCTTTGTTTAGATTCAGCATTTCAGGCCAATGCTTTTATAGTTTAACTGTTAATGGCTGAGCTGGCCAGAAAGTGTGTTTAATAGATACAATTTTCTGATTGTGTTAAGCTCTATATGATCCATCTCCTGGCACTGTGTGCTGCTGGATTTAATCATAAAGTATTTGTGCCCACTGAAACTGAGTTACTGCAAATGCTCAATAGGCTCATTTATCTCAAGGACTTAAGATATCTGGAGGTCAGAGGGTGTCGCAGTGAATCCCAAGGATCTTGTTTCTCTAATTACTAATTTGGCTATGGTTGTTTTAAATCTCCTCTAGAGTTGGCAGCTCCTTCGTAAACCTATTCCAGAGCCTGTCAGAGCTTGCTTTCCTGGTCGACAAGGGGCTGTTCTGCTTTCCTGGACAATGAGAGGTTAGACCATGACGTCTGATCTTACTGGCAGCGTCGCTTTAGTCTGTCCAAAATATCAGCTACTTCAGTGTCTTAAACTGGCATCACTGAATCTGTACTCACTTGTCAAGGAGCCTATGGCTACCACACAATATTTGCCATTTGATCCCCGGAACTGGAGCATTTTGGGGAGAGAGGCAGAGGCTGTGGAGACAGCAGCTGGTAAAAAGTGAAGTTTTCACATGGCAGAGCTCTTGAAAGCATTAAGCAGATGTTTCTTGTTTGTAAAAAGAACATTTTTCTGTTCTCCTCCTGGATGTGGTCAGTCCCATTGGAAGCCACATGAAAGCTGTAGTATAAAGACAACATCAGAGCAGTGAGGCCAAGAGACAAAGGGAGGAAGTTTATTTCATTCTGTTTTTCTTACTGTCCCAGTGTAAACAAGATAGATACTGAGATACTCCACAGCAAATCTTACTCTGGGTTTCCTCCACAGGAAAAACAGTAAGAAAAGGATAATATGAAGCCACACTTGTCATCAGTGATGACCCACCCCTGGGAAATGTCCCTTCCCCTCAGTCCTGTTTCTACTCCACATTATAGCTACTGAGGCATGCAGGTGTGAAAATGCTAATCACAAATCTGAGTTAAAAATCCAGATTCCTGTATGATAATCCTCTTTAAAAGGGATCATGGAAGCTAGCCTGCTGTGTGCAGGACATCTAGTCCAACCAGAAGGAAAGGCAGAAATAGAGTGCCTGAAGTCTTTTCTTCTTGCCTTTAAGGTATATATGAGGAGCAGCTGAGGGACTTGGGGTTGTTTAGCCTGGAGAAAAGGAGGCTCAGGGGAGACCTGATGTCCCTCGGGGAGACCTGATGTCCCTCAGGGAGACCTGAAAGGAGGTTGTAGCGATGTGGGGGTCAGTCTCTTCTCCCAAGTAACAAGCGACAGAACAAGAAGAAATGGCCTCAAGTTGTGCCAGGGGAGGTTTAGATTGGTTATTAGGAAAAATTTATTCACTGCAAGGGTTGTCAAGCATTGGAACAGGCTGCCCAGGGAAGTAGTTGAATCACCATCCCTGCAGGTTTTTAAAAGATGTTTAGATGTGGTGCTGCGGGACACAGTTTAGTGGTGGACTTGGCAGTATTAGGTTAACAGACTCGATGACCCTTTACAACCTAAATGATTCTATGATTCTATGGTTGCATTTTTAACTTAGTGACTTGGTTGAGAATTGGTTTTACAGTCTAAAATCATTGTGAAAACTGCTTTCTCTTAAAATATGACTGATGAGTCATATAAGCCATATGACTGCCTTGTCATGCTGCCAAGGCAGCATTGTTCATTCCTTGTACAGAAATGAATGAAATAGAGATTCTGTTCTCCAAGGAAATGGCTTAGGTTCCCTGCACCATGGAGGGTTCAGACTCACCATCCCAGGAAAGAACCCAAACCTTGGGACAGGATCACTTTCTGCACCACCTTCTGAAACCAGGGAAATAACAAGGAGAAATATGAGATTGGTTCGTCCAGCTTTCTGCAGCCTTGGGCAGAGTGAAACCCTCTGTTGTGAGATGAGATATCACGGAGTACCCTCAAGGCAGAGAATACCTTGGGCCCAGGTCTCCGGCTCCATGGGTGGGTACCAGCATTGATACTTTGTATGAAAGGCATTGTGTTGCACATCTATCATCCGCTTGAATGAGTTTTTGTTCTTCGGAAGAATATTTACAGTAACACATGTTCTGGAATATGTTTTGCAGCCACAGTGAATAAAGGTGCTTCCCTGCAGCCCTCACTTCAGTTTCTGGCATCTGGAGATGGACAAGAGTTTTGACTCAGCCCTCCTTAGTGTTTCTTGTTGGCTAGCTCTAGACAGTGTTCCACTCAGTGTGAGGTTTTGAGTCCCCAGACACCACTGAGGGTATGGACAGGGTGTGCTACATATGCCTTTCAGCTTCCACTCTGGGATCAAAGCATCTAATCCATGCCTCTTCTCTCCTACACCTTCTCTTTTCCACTACAGAAAAATTCAAATACTGTCTTCTATGGCATGTGGTTTACAAAAGCACTTCTTCATTTCCTGTACTGACAGGGAAATTTTATGAGGTAACCTAGAAAGAACTATCTGACAACACAATACAAAAAAGATAGAGTATGAGGAAAATATGTAAAGAGAACACATGGAAAGCTACTAGTTTAACCACTATTATCATTACTCTGTTGGTGTTGGTGAAACACTGAAGAGGCCATCACAATTATCTGGAGTTAAAATTACAGGGTCTTTCATAAAAACCCACACGTGTGTATGCTGGTATGTAAACTCAGGAACATATCTGCTGATGGCTACTGAAAAGAAGTTTGGGTTGTCTTTCAAAGCACCTGGATATGTGCTTGCTGTGGTCCGTTCAAACAAGTATGTGAAATTATCTAAAACATTCTGCTTCTCTGGTTGATCATCATTACAGAGCTTTTTATGATATGGTTTCCTTGACAGAGCTGTAAGTCACCATCCTCCTCTGTGTACAATACTTATTGCAGGCAGGAACCACAAGGAACAACTTATCACCTCATCATGGCAGGGGGGTTGGAACTAGATGATCTTTAAGGTCCCTTCCAACCCAAATCATTATATGATTCTATGATTAGGCAGATTATTGCTATCTGGAGACCGCTCCATGGGTGCTGCCACCAGACCCAGGGAGTATTCTCACACCACCTGGGAGTGTGTGCATTGGCACACTCTCCTCACTACTGGAAAGAAACACCAAACATCTTTTTTTTTTTTTTTCATCTGCACTGTAGGTGATAGTACCTGCCTCCTGCTGCCTGACATCACACCATATTTGCCATAACAAATTGAATAATGGCTTCAGCACCAACTATTTAATAAAGGAACATATATACTTTTGAGTGGCTCTCATCAAGATAGGTACCTTCAGTGTTGACACTGAGAGCAGCCCAAGCGCTGTCAGAATAGTCATGCTCTGAATCACAGCTTCTAGAAACTCTTTCTTGGCACAGCAAAAGAGGAGCCTCTGGATCATTCTCCTCCAGCCTGACACCACTGTGGGCAGAATGCACACTCAACAGAGTGAGGGAATGTTCTCAAAGCAGCATGCCTACTGCTCTTGGGTCCGGGACTAGAGGAAGTCTAAAAGCAGCGGCCATTGGCGCTCTCCATCAGAAACAGCTTTTAACAGTGTCCAGCTAAGGATACAACATGTATGTGAAGAGGGAAGAGGATAAGTGGTGTAAATAAAGGCAAGCGGCAATAGGCTGTGAAAGGCAAGTGGCCAGTCCTTGAATCCTTCCCCATTACACTGGCTCTGGCTTAACCCCACACAGCTCCCGGCTCAACTAGGGACCTCTACCAACCTGGTCCAGTGGGGTGACCATGCCAGCCTACTGCTGTGAGTCATGAGTACAGCTGACCTGTTCTGGGTCCCATGAAAAAAAGGGCAAAGAGGGAGAGCATGTTCAGAAGTCGAACAGCTTCCACAGTCTAGTAGAATGCATTTTATTTATGTGAAGCTGCTTTTTTTTTAATTAAAAAAAAAAGGCCTTTAAAAAAAAGAAAGCAACAAACAGCAAAATGTTATGTATGATGTCCCAATACAATCCCCTCCAAAATAGCCACCCAGAGCACCTACTTATTCTTCCCCTTGCACAACACATACCATGGGTTTTATGCTAGATGTGAACCAGTAGCTAACAGTCTCCTCCTGGACCTGGGCCAGTAGTTGAAGTTACTGCTTTTAAAACAATTTGTATACAATACATGTTCCCTAGGGCTCTCTGGACTTTAGCCTGGCCACCTACTACTCTTAAGTCCAGGACTGGAGGAAGGCTGAAAGCAGCGGCTATCGATGGCTTTCCATCAGAAACAGCTTTTCACTGAATTTCACTGAATTTATCACTTTTAACAGTGTACAGCTAAAGGTACAACATGTATGTGAAGAGGGAAGAGGATAAGTGGTGTAGGGGATGGAGAGATCACAAGGGTACCTTTGAAGATCTCTGTGTGGGCAGGGGTACTGGGTTGAAACCACACACACACTTCAGATCAGCTCATGCTGGTGAGCAGTAAGTGTGCTCCAGATGACAACTTCCAAACATGCAACATCTTGCAAGCAGATGAGGACTGGGAATGAAATCCAGTTGTGCCCCAATGGGAAAATATATACATACTTTCAGAGACTTGTGCTTTAAATTTTAACTTTTAAAAAAAAGAAATAATTTTAAGTAGTTTTCTGTTTAAAAGTCAAAGCGGCAGAATTAAAGTTCCCACCAAAGGAAGGGGAGTAACAAAAGTCTTGGGCCATATGAACATCAAAACTCATCAAAGAAGGTTAAATATGAATGAATACTCATTAATATGCAAACTATTATTTAGCCAGTTGTCAAACAGATCCCTGAAATATATCTTTGAAGTCTAATAATGTATAAAGCATATTGTGCATTTGTGTGTGTATATATGAACAAATAAAATTTTATATATATCCATTCATAATATATGAATTAAGAATAATTTATTTTCCTGTTCCATTTCCCATTATTTTAAGTTCCAGGTTACCATATTAATGCTTAAAAGCACATAAGACCACCTTTCAAATACAAAACAACACCTTTTTTCTTTATTTGAATGATGTGCCATTCAAAAACCCTAAATCAAATTTTAATTTAATCATCTACCCTATTACATGGAGTAAAACATATAGCCTTAGGGATGAAACACATCTTCCAACTTCCAACATTTTTGTATTACGCATGGTGGGCAATATCGTTCCTCTGCAATATGAACACTAAAACTGTGTATGGGGATATCAGTAAAAATACAGTAGTTCCTTCGCACATAGTAGAGGAAAATCCATTTGATTCTAACAGGAGTTCAGGATAAGGATCACCGGTTGAAAAAACTGAAATTGCATTTCAAACTACCTTTTCTCTTTTGAACTTTCTTGGTAAAGAGAAGAGTATTCTCATTTTAAGGTTCTACTTTCAGCACTTTACAACAAGCATTTTAAAACATTTTGCACTTCATCTTTTTCCTAAGGAAAAAAAAAACCCAAAGGCTGTTGGTGGAACGAGTAACAATGGGATTCATTAACATTCCAAAGAGATTCTTGAAGAAACATAAGGCATCCAATGCTTTCAATCTGTGTGCGGTACCTCTCTACATGATAGCTTACTACAATTATGTCAACATGTCAATGAGAAACATGAGACTATTGCAGAAAGTGTGATTGAAGAATAATCCAAGAAGATGGAAATTACTCCAGGAATAACACACACACACCCCCACCCTACCCCACCCCCCCCCGAGGAGATTGCTAAAACCCACAATGAGCATGCTCTTCTTTAAGGGTATGTTTTCCAAATGGCAGTACAGGAGGAAGCCTTTAGGTCTAGTCATCTTCGTGATAAGACACTGGCACTTGAGCAGTACCAGACCCTCTTTTTACAGCCTTTCAGCAGAGGTACAGCACCAATTTCTTTAGTATAATGCCCTAGGGAATGTAATGCATTTACACATCACCTCAATTTTACAGTCATACAAAGACTATTGTCCTTCTTTCACTTGGGCCTATGAGTTCCTCAGAAATGCTTGTGAAGCTGGTCGCTCTCTGAAGCAACAGTGCTTTACTGTACCACACTAGCAGTCAGTCAGGTCTAATCTTAGTTCAGATCAATTTGGTAATCAGAAAGGGTCTTTACTTACAAATGTCATGTGTCCCAAGAGCCACCTAATAAGAAAACAGTCACACAAATATGAAATTACCAGTAAGGAAGCAGGGATATTATCACAGTCCATAGCTATTAAAGAGGCAGAGTGAACAAGACTAAGGCTGAATGAGGCTAATTATGTTTGCTATTTATGGACCTTGACGGCTAAGAACAAAATAGCTAAAATAAAGTGAACGGAACCTCTTAGCTGACTCAGCAAATTCTTCTTTCTTATTGTTCTGCACATCCCACTGGTCTGTTCCCCAGTCACAAATCCCTTTTCTGGGATTTATGCATCTTGGTGTACCTATTCACATCTCCTGTGGATCCATCATATTTCATAGAGACTTATCACTCCATTCAAATTGCTGACACAAACTTTTGCTGACAGGTGCATGCATAAGCAAGGAGTCAAACAGAATACGTTTTGATTCACCATTTGATCACAGAATGCTTTCCAAGGGTCACCCACTGTTTGAATCCTTGTTCAACTACAACCTTTGAAAACTGAAAGAAAAAACTTGAAAACTTGCCTATGTGACTTCCTAGACTGGACCTCTTGAGGATAAGTATAGTAACCTTCCACACAATTGTCTGAAAACACAAAAAAAATCTAGAAGTACTTGCCTTCTTTTAAGATGAATGTGAGGAGGGGAGATCAGCCTTTCTCATTCACAGATATTTCGCCATGTTCCTCACATTTTTGCGAGCTCAATATCTTCTAAATCAGCCATCCTATCAGTCCCCATCCCTATGTTCTGTCTTTTAGAAAGATACTCCTCACAGCAACCATCACCAGGTGACCTAAACCAAATGGAAGTCTAAACCCATTTACTGACTGGATATAAGTAACCAAGAACACCATGGGGATAATAGCTGAAAGGAAATCCACTCCATGACAGAACAAGTGAGATCTTGGAGAGGTTCTAGGAATCTCTTTCAAAAAACTGAGATATAAAATGCCCCAAACCCTCTTGCCAAAGCACTTCTTTATTTTCCAAGATTAGCTACACTTTGGCAGCTTTGACGAACCTGTAACTCAAAGATCATTAACCTACTTCCCCTGCTTTTCTGCAGGAAATGAATAGAAAGGTGCCTTCCAATATCTTACACATGTATGGCTTTTCAGTGGTTTAAAAGGATTTCCTCTACAGCATCTACTAAAATAAGGTTTCTCATATAAGAATAAGTCTCGTGTGAGACTCTTCTTGCCAGATGATAGCTCAGAATGCCATTTTTTTAATGGTTCAATATGTAAGCATCTCTAAAAACTATGAGTTTAGTGCCAACAATAGATTGACTTTTAATGAGAATGGCATTTACCAATGTCCCAGTAATTCACTTATCACATACTATCATTAATGTACCAGTAATTGTAAATTGCTGCTGCCTACAGAAACTCTGCTCATAGGGTCCTGTGAAGTCAGCATCTTTGCCTTTATGTAGACTGTAGCATCTTGCTTGGCTAGTGAATCTAATGTGTCATTTGCTTTTACTGCCTCATTTGTACATTGTTCCCATTTCTTTTAGAGGCTATATTCTGCTTTCTATGACCAAGCTATCCATCTTTATAAAGGTATAAGAATCCTTTTAAAGGATGAGTGCCAAATGCTGTACTTTATTGAGGCTGAAATACAGGCTGCCACGATGTATTCTTAAAAGCAAACAAAAGAACAAATTGAAGAGCTGTAAGATTTCAAAAGAGCTGCTCGGCAGATAAAACACCTCTCCGTATCAGAACCACTGAGATTATTAAAGGTAAATGCATATGGCTTCATTCCCCAATGCACAATTGGAAACTCCTTCTCTGAACTGTGTATAGAGTACAACATACACGAGCTCCCCAATGTCTCAGGACGGTACTTATGTGCTATAATAATTAATCAAAAACAGAAAGAGGAAAAATTATTACTACATACTTCATGAGAAAGACTGTGCAAATACAGTTTTGTTGTTTAAAGTATGTTGGGAAAAAAGAAGAACATAAAGTCTTCTGAACAGCCACAGATAAATGTGCTTGCCATGTCTTTGTCTTTCATCAATCAGGAAAGAAGCCAGATTTTTTTTAGAACTGAGGCTCAAAGACAAAGCTCCAGGAAGATGAGGAAAACACAATATTGTGTAGTTTAAACTGATCTTTCTTTGGCCATTGCTGATTCTTTTCAAAGATTCTTTGTAAAATTAATTTTCTTAACTAATTAGCAACAATAGTAATACAGAGATGACCAATCATAAGATGAAAATTTTATAAATGTCCACTGATAACTGCATACAACTCTCAGCAAACAACCAATTACCTCTATCCTTTCTCCTCAACAAGGAATAATACAAAATTTAAATAAACACAGTGTTTTTTCGATATCATATTTGTTCACAGAAGAGTTGCATCCACAGTCTGGAAGCAAGCAGCAGGTAGAGTTAAATTATCATTTATTTTAGAATAGCCTTACTTGGCCTCAATCTAGGTTTGGAGGGCAAAAACTGGAGGGGGAAACACAACCATTACGGAGGAATTACAGTAATTTGCAAACAGAAAAGTGGGTCAAATCTGCTGCATAAATTATTCATAATAAATTATTCATTCAGATTTATATTGGATAGATTTGAAAATATACTGAAATTGAGATCAGAATTGCTGTAAAGGTAAAATTACTTTAGTGTATTACTGCGAAGAGCTATACTATTTTACTTTATGAAATATCGAGTTAACATTTATTTATTCATTAGGGTTGCCTGCATTACAAAGCAATCCATCCATCCAGGAAAATCTAAGCACAAAATGCCACAAAGAGAATGTGCATTGCATTAATGGGTAACATTTAAGGAGAGTGAACATAAGAGAAAACTTGACTAAAAATATCCACTAGTGCTAGAAAATCAGACTACAGCCTTGAGCCTCCCCGGTAATAGGGTGCAGGGCAGTTTGGCAGACGCAGAAGCTGAATGCAAGATGCATCTGTCTTTAGGACTGATTCAGCCTTTCTGCTGGCACAGTCTGTTGTCCCCAGCATGCAAACATTTAATCCAGACCCCTGGGGGTGTTTATGCTGGTAAATAAAATGGGCTCTGTTTTGACCTCGCCAGCTAGCTCTCTCCCATTCACATCCACTCTAAGTGGTCCTAGCCGTAGGCATGGTGGGCACAAGCCTGCTGGGGCTATCGGGCTCAGATGTGTGCTCCTGCTTTATTTAGAGGTATAGCTGTGGAAGAGCTAAGAGGTCTCCGCTGGCTCTCCCCTGCACTTGTCTGTCCCCATCCCATGACGGAGACCTATCAGGGAGGAGACTCAGGCCAAGCCCTTTGGATACCTGATCAGAGCAATCTCTGCAGCCCAAACACATGGGCAAAGACTGGGCACAAGAGCCCTGCAGCAGCACCCTGCTGCAGGAAGTCATCCTCCAACAATGACTTTCTGGGTCCCAGCAGGGAAGCACGGATTTGGCTAAGAATTGCTTTTTCTGGGAGAGCTGCTTTATTTTTCCTAATTTATTTTTGGCAACTGCTTTGGTTTAACAGTCACGTCGTGGGGAATTCTCCTTCTCTCGAGAGAAATTTGTCCTTGACTTCACTGATTGGAACAGTTACATCAAGAATGAATCTGGCCAATTATCTTTTCAATTTGGGTAAACATCACTTAGCTGCTTTAGCATCATTTGCTCAGATAATCAATACACACAGCAGACATATGGAAATGAAGGCAAATCCATTGCACAGCTCCACTGGACACAGCTGAGGATATATGCTATAACACTTGGGCAAGATTACAGAAGTGCTACAACTTGAAAATGTATAGTATGTCTGTCTCAGCAAAGGACTATTCCTGGCTTTGACCATGTATATGCCCAACAGAACGCCTTCTAAATGCTCATGACTTCCATTCTTGTTTTTTCAGTACAATTGGTATAAAAGAGAAGTACCTTTGGTACTTAATAGTGTGCAGGATTACACAGCATTAGAAAGATGACCTTTTTATTCTTCTCCACAAGTTACATAAAGTGCTTGTAAAACATGCTGAGCATTGCTCTCTGGGCTGCTGAGTGGCAGAGAAATTATAGCAGCTGAAAGGAAAAGGTACAGGTTAGATAACTATTTTAAGAGAAATTTTTTCAGCCTTTTCTAGCAGCAGCTGGCATTTTATTTATTGTACATTGGGAAAAAGTAGTATATCGAATCTTCCTCACTTCATACACCAGTTGAGGGGACCGAGAGATTCTGCTTGAGAAACATACTCCATTTTGTAAATGTTAAAAACTTGCATAAGATTTTTGCATATCCTCACTCAGTACTACAGCTGCCATCCAGGCTGAACTCATCTTTAGAAATGCTACCTGCCCTTACATCCCCTGGCCACGCATGGTTCTGGTCAGAGTGGTCGCCCTCCCTGGTCTCGGATGATATCTGGGCCTCTCCTAAATGATGGCTCCCCCGTGCCCAGCTGTCCTGGGATCAGTGCTGAACATCTTCCTCTCTCCCCTCTCTCTCTTGCTGCAGTAGCCAAGGTAATCTTTTTTCTAGAAAGACCCTCTCTGTTAGAGCTGACACCTGCAAAAACATGAGGGTAGATGCAAATTATCCACTGATGTGTCTGGATAGTCCGAGCCCATGTAGGCATAGCTGTATCACAAGAGACAGGCAAACCTGTGGCTAAAAGGATAGAAATCAGCACCTAAGATCTCTGTCAAAAAGAGATCTTGCCCTCTAGCAGCTTCCAGGACGTCCTCATGAGGTTCTTGAGGTCTCCATCTTGAGACGAGTGGCTTTGCTATTTCTCTCCTATCACTTTAACTGAAGTTCAACATATAAAAAAGTCTTTTGGTTGATTTTGGTGACATCATTTCCCAATTTATCACCAAGAACAAGTCACTAGTTGCTAGTAGCAACTACCAATAGACATACACTTCTTCTTGGAAACTTTGGCCCAGGGTGGAGATAAAAAATAAAGCATAGAAGTCACAGGTCAGACTTATAAGCAACTAAATGGTCTTTTACTCATGGGAAGAGTTAGGAAAACAGCATGTTGTTTGATGTGGATGTGGGCAGGCATGTACTGAATAGTCACAACTAGGTTACCATCTCAGCAGAAAGAAAATAGCACTATCAGCATCTTAACTTCCTCAGGTCCTCATCCTGCAAAATACTCCTACCCTGTCACTTCTACCTGATAAAGCTGCTCTGGCCATGCAAGCTCGCCAGGTATTGGGATTGAAGTCCAGGATTATGTCACCAAAGAGGATGCAAGTGTTGCATCGAACCTGGGTCTCCTCATCTCACAGAGTGTGCCCATCTTTGTGGATAAGGAATAGGTGAGAGGGAAGGTACCAATACTTACTGCTGGGAGTTTGCCCTCCCCATACCTCCCTTCCTGCTTAAAACATCACATGAAATGTCTTGAGATAACTGCATTTCTCAAGGAATATAGTCCTTGAAAAGATCAGCTCCTCTTGTTAGAGTCATCCTGGACCGAAATAACAAGCCATCTTCTTGTCAGAAAATTAAGATCCTCACACTCTGACCCTAGAGTGACCTTCGGGAATTCCCTCTTCTCCCTGTCTTCTCGATGCCTTTTCATTATTTGTTCTCCTTTATGAATTTCTCCTTTTAGAGAGCTGCTTCTCCAGCACCCCAGAGAAACCAGTGTGTGAACAATTTTGACAGGAAAGGTGAAAGGGAAAAAGGGGATCAGTGACAGCGCTTATTGGAGAGTCAGGGGTGAGAGACTGCTGTAGCAAGGTGGTCCATGCTATAATCTGAGTACTGTATCAGCTTGTAGAGTGCATCCTTTGAGCGCACATAAGTGGGGCAGTAGGTCATGGGACCAGTGATGGATACAGCTTTCCACAACCCCTCCTACTCCAGTGCTAGCACTAATCGCACAGGATGGGATCCCACGTACTGTTTTATGTTCTTACTTAGATTTGGAAAAGTTGTCCCGATTGTCAGCACTCTCATGACCCAGTGTCCCAATTACCATGGCTTTCAAATTGTGTACTTCAGGGACCAACAATCTCAATTTAGTGCACAGTTCACAGCCTTCCCTGTTACCACAAGAAAATGTTAGAAACCACTAACAGATACATACTCTTTGTTCAGCTGCTGCAAGTTTGCTGCAGTACACTTGCATCACCACACCAGAGAAGTAGCAGCCAGAAGAGCAGAGCAAGGGAGGCTGCTGCCTGCACCAGCCCTACCCAGCCCAGGACCTGGTGAGGGAATGGCTTTTATTCCATCACTAAATAGGATGAGTAAAATGGAAAAAGAAAATCCCTCTTGGCCTTTCAGAGGCATCACAAAATTGACTAAGGATGCTATCTTATTCTTGTCAAATTTAGTTGGCACCATAATTTTATTTGCATTTGATTCACAGACACAATAAAGGGGAAGATATAACACTAGACAGAGGCAAGTGTTATGTGACAGGAGTATTAATCTCAGAAAACAATCACCTGCATCAACTGACTAGGGCAAGAAATAACAGTCTCTTAGTAGCACTTCAGTATGTCATACATTTATTACAAATTACATCACATAATTCCATAAAGAGCTGTTGAAATATTTATATGAACTATAAATCTTTTTTTTTTTCTTTTTGCAAGATAAATACAATCTAACTTGATGTCAAAGGTTACTTCCTAATATTTTTCTTTCTGTATTGGATCCAGTATTCTTAACAAAACAAATCTCTTTCAGTCAGATACAGTATTTCATGTGTTAATAATTTTAATTATTACTATTGAATATGCATTCATTATCTATGAGCTGTATTTGAAACTCAGATGTTCTTATCCAAACTGCAATCTGCTGGTCACAAAAAAATGTGTGCAAATGTGATTTAATTTGATTTACTAACCAAGGAAGAACCCACAATTTCATTAAGAAATAGCTGAGGAAGGGAAGCTTTCTTCATTAATAAAAACAATTAGCGAGTTGCCCAGCTGTGTTACAAAGCAGCCTGCTACTTCTAGGCTGGCACCCCAGCTGACTAATAATCCAATGCTAATTGGGATATACTAGGCGGGATGTTCAGCTTTTGGTTCTTTTTTATACTGATCTCCACTCACAAGCAGATTTATTTCAAATTTTTACTTAAAGATAAAATTAAACCTTGATTTGTTCTGAAGCATCAGCCAGTCAAACCGTTGTGATATGAATGTTTCTGAGTACTCTGAGGAAGATTTGCCAAGGAAAAATGCAGCCTCGTGCTGCCCGTGGGGTTGTCACAACAAGCACATATCAGCAGGGAAAGGGGGCTGTAATTCCTGCTGCTTCTCCATCCTTGCTCTCCAAACAAACATGGCAAGAAAATAAAAGTATTGCTCAGAGCAAGGAACGGTAAGTGGGGCTCAGGAATCTGATCCTGTAGAAGCTGTGGAACCAGACTTCTTACAGGATCTTTAGGGAAGCATTAGGGTTTCCTAAGCACCTGGGCCACTTGCTTCCCAACTTGATGGTGCGGTACCTACAAACAAGAAAAGTATTGATGCTGAATGCTTCCCCACAGGGTAAAACACCCTCACGGTTGCTGCTTCTTGTATTCCCCAAGAGAGCTTCTCATCTCAAATAATCAAACCAAGAGCAAATCCCAAGCACAACAGAAAAGCAAGTGAACCACAGACACAAAATCCAAAGTCCCAGGTTATATGCTTAGTCCTACTTATTAAGAGTTACTGTGGCTCCCTAGACATGTACGTAGCACAGCTGCTTCTTTTCAAATCCAGAGAGCTCCTCCACAGAGACTATTTGGATTTCAGTCAGATGCTACTGTGAGGCAATCAGATTTTCTAGTATCCCATGTGCAAACACCGTGCCCAGATTGGTTTGGTACCCTCTGCCAGCTACTTGTACTCTTTTGCATCCTCAGAGCATGCCCAACAGACACCAACAAAACCTAGATTATCCAAAAAAGCCCCCATTTAGCTTGAAGCTATTGTATTATCTAACTTGCAGCCATCTTATTTATTTGCTAGACTCTAGCTTTCAACCCTAGGTGATAACTAAGCCTTTCATTCATCTTCAGGAAATTAAAGTATGAAGCTTTAGATTCCTAGAAGTTCTTAGGTGATTGATGGAACAGATGATTTCTAGTGGGGGGTTCAGAAATATGTCCTTTGCTGACTTACCTCCTACCTACAGAGGCATCTGTATCCTTCTCTGATGCTCCATCCCAACAATCAAGATCACACAGCAAGTCAGGAAAAGACGTACTACAGGTCAGGGTGTCCCCTTGGAGTGGTGCAGACACAATACAACTTTCTCTAAGTCAATTAACTTAAACTGGGTGTAAGAGAGTAAAAAGAAGCCATTATGTCAACTCTGGCCTAATTTTCCACTTCTGACTTGTAAATTATTGGCCATACTCTGTCAGATAGCATCCGTCCTTTCATGTGAGACATTCTTTGGATTGGCAAACGAACCAGCCTGGGGCAAACAAACAGAATTACTCCTTGCTTAGTGAAATCATATTTGCCAAGTGACGTGACTGAGTAAACATCCTGAAGGAAAACCATTTGTCATAACTAAATGTATCACAATGTAAATATTATATAAAGAATGCAAATATCCCTTAAAGGTGGCCCATAAATAAAAAGATAGCAAAATTAGTTTATTTGCTCAGGTATTACATGTATAGTAGGGTAGCCATCAATCTGTACAGGTAAAATTCAAGCAGAAAGCAATGTAATCGATCACATCTGAAGCTTTCCTGAAAATGGAGGGAAAATTGTCTTTTAGATGATATACAGTACAGCACAACTGCATGACCATTGACTTTTAATCAGCTGGGACACAGGCAAAGCCCACCAATCATAAAGAATTTCCCTGTTACTGGTGGGAATTTTTTAAAGATTTATTATTTTGCATATGTCTGACCACAGTGTTTCAGTGCATGGTTTCTTTTTTAGAGATTTTTTGCTTGATGGCTATAGTTTTACACACTCTGCCCATGCAGCTGTGTAACTGAGCTCAACATTTGTGAATTACTTCCAAGGTCACTCTTAACTAGCAAAAATATTTCATTCATTGTCTTTTTTTTTTATAGAATAGAGGATATTATACCACAACTGGTGAAATGTATAGATTAAAATGGAAACTCTTAAGGGCTATCTCTGACCTTCATAGATTCAGGTCAAACCTAGCTGTGAAAGTTAGCAATTTCATCTCCAAGAAAAAAATTCAGATTTACCAAAAACTGAACTGAAGGTACCAAGGCTTTATACTTCACATCCCTCATATGGCAAATTGGATTACAATCGCAGAAATACACCTTCAAATGGCAAACATGGTGAGGAAAAACTAATGTCATCTGGCACAGTGAAGAAGCCCTTATGAGAGAGTTTCATTATAAGACAGTTTCCTCAACGTAATTACTCAGGCACAACCTCTGCATATAGTGAAAGACAGTACTTTCACAGAATCACAAAATCATCATGGTTGGAAGGGCCCTCTGAGATCATTGAGTCCAACCAAAAAAAAAAAAAAAACCAAAACAACAACAAAAAAAGCAACAACACACACAACACCCCACCACATCACACCCACCCACAAACCAATAATCTTGGGCAGCCATGTCTACACATTTCTTAAATACCTCCAGGGATGGCGACTCTACCACCTCCCTGGGCAGGCTGTTCCAGTGCCTGAACACTCTCTCAGGAAAGTAATTCTTCCTTATATCTAATCTAAACCTCCCCTGCTGCAACTTCAGACCATTTCCTCTGGTCCTGTCATTATTCCCTTGGGAGAAAAGGCCAACACCCACCTTTCTACAACCTCCTTTCAGGTAGTTGTAGAGGGCAATGAGGTCTCCCCTCAGCCTCCCCTTCTCCAAACTAAATATGCCCAGTTCCCTCAGCCTCTCCTCACAGGACTTGTTCTCCAGACCCCTCACCAGCTTGGTGGCTCTCCTCTGGACATGATCCAGCACTTCAATGTCCTTCCTGTAGTGAGGGGCCCAGAACCGAACACAGTACTCGAGGTGAGACCTCACCAGTGCCCAGTACAGAGGCACTATGACTTCCCTACTCCTGCTGGCCACGTTATTCCTGATACAGGCCAGGATGCTGTTGGCCTTTTGGCCACCTGGGCACACTGCTGGCTCGTGTTAAGCCGGCTGTCCACCAACACTCCCAGGTCCTTTTCTGCCAGGCAGCTCTCCAGCCACTCTTCCCCAGGCCTGTAGCGCTGCCTGGGGTTGTTGTGACCAAAATGCAGGAACCAGCACTTGGCCTTATTAAACCTCATCCCGTTGGCCTTGGCCCAATGATCCCACCTGTCTAGATCCCTCTGTATAGCCTTCCGACCCTCAAGCAGATCAACACTCCCACTTAGCTCAATCCCCTTAGCTAGACCATCAGTAAAGATATATTTTTCCTATATTCCTTATTATAAATGCCACAAAGCATTACTAATCCACCCAAACAGCCCTGCTGGGTACGTGACCAATTGGTTTGTACTGGAAGGCATGGTGATTTGCTTTTGGGGCCTCAGATGAGAAAGCCTAATTCCTTCTTCCACTCAAAGGATAGGTATGGAGGAGGCACCTAGGAGAACATCCTCTCTGTTCTTTGAGCTCAGTTCCCATGTCCAGGGACTTAACTCCTTTGCTTCCCACAAATTCCCATCCTTTGTCATTACTCACTACACAGGCCAAATAGTGCCATTTGATGGTCCCTTTTTTCTCCACTCTGCTGTGCCAAGGCCGTGGACTCTGGTCTGGCTGTGCCAGGCAAAGCCTCTCGGGAGGGCTGTTATTGCATGGAGATGTGAAGCTCTCCTTACTGCATAACAGAGGAAGACTTATCTCATGTTGACAGCAGCAAGTGGTGTTACCCTGTGGCTCTGGGCACACCATGCCATCTCCTGGTGCCCAGGGCTGTGCTAAAAGACACCAAGTCTCTTTTGGGGAAGTTTGCTGTTAGAACCACAGCCAAAACTTGAGTCATCTGTAAATCTCACCTGACTGAAATACAGGAGGTGCAGCAGTGCATATGGGGATGCATCCCCCTGTATTCTGTGTCCATCTTCTCTGTGGCAGCTCGGTGGCCTCAGCACAGGGGGAGAGGAATGCAGCCTTCATATGGTCTCACGGTGACAGGAGGCTGGGAGCAGGATGAGGGAGCAGCGACTCCTCCCAGGGCTAGATGATAGTAAAGGTGTAGCATGCCCCTGACAAGTTGTATTTTCTGCCCACTCTGCCCAGTCATTAGGTAAAGCCTGTCTTTTGCAGCATGGCTATGCATTCTCTAGATTGCTGGAGTCTTGATCTTTGGGGCTCCAAACTCAACCACAGTTCAAATATAATAAATGACTCAACAGCAGGCTTCATGGGCTTCTGACAATTTCTTCTATGGAAAACAAGCCTGGAAAAAGCCTATGCAACTCAGAGTGACTGGGAGGTTGTATTCCTCTTAGTAAGTAGAAGAAAAGCAAACCCTGTTACGCTATTTCATGGTCTCTGGAATGTGTAAAGAGGTAGTACACAGGACAGCATAATAACATGCCAGTAAAATTAAAGCACAGATCACAGCTGGAAAAAAGCAGGCAATCTGGAGTGACTTTCTATAGTTCCAGAAATATGACAGTTTTATGGTCTTTAAGTAATAGGTTAACTAATGTACTTTACCTTGTATTTCAAATAAGTTTAATAGTAAAAGAGGAGAATTGTGTCTCTACCTATTTTGTAGCTGAAAGGCATCAATCATATGTAACTTTTAAATGCTTTTGTTTTCCAAATGAATTGGAGTTTAAACTACTGCAATAAGAAGTTGGCATCTTTTCACTGAGGCACTGTTATAATTTTGTTATACAGCAGTGTGAGTTACAAAATGAAATGTTAAAATTACACAGACCAATAGATAAAGCATTTAATGAAAATCTGTCTGGCAAAGAGGGCATGATTTGTTTAAAACACTGCCTGAACAGATGTAACAAACACAAAATGATGTATCTTCAGCCCACCTTTAATGCTCTACTTCAGTTTAATTAATTTTCTTCACTTCCTTATGCAAAACTTAGTGTCCGTGAAAATACTGGCAGGCTTAGAGAATGAAATTGTCTACCTGCTGCAGTACAGTGGATTGAAAAGATCAGGTCTTAGTCTTCTTTATGTGGCCCTACCACTATGATTCAGAAAACAGCAGAGTTTCTTCACAGTACCTTAACTGGGGGGGGTGTGTCCCAAGAGTCAGCAGCGTAGCATAGATAGCACAGCACAGCATAGTGTAGCAGAGTGACATAGAACAGGACAGGTCAGGAAGCAGCAGGTAAAGGTGACGGGCATTTTTCTGCAACACTGTGTAAACTGGCACAACCACAGACCTGTCTTTTCTATAAATAGCAGCTACCACTTTGCCTTGTACAGCTGATACCAGCCCGGGCTTGCAGACATCCACACTCAATACTGAGTTATACTGTCAAAAGTAAAGACAGTAAGTCTTGGGTTAGGTTCCCTAGCAGCCTCACCATCAGCACCAGTATGTTTCCCTGGACTGGTGTCTAGGCAGCCACCCTATAAGCAGGGCAAGCCCGTCCCCACAGGTGACTTGGAAAAAAAGGGGTCTTTCACAGAATCACGGAATTGTCAGTCGGAAGGGACCTCTAGAGATCATCTAGTCCCACTCCCCTGCCAAAGCAGGATTGCCCAGAGCATATCACTCAGGACTGCATCCAGGCGGGTCTTGAAAATCTCCAGAGAAGGGGACTCCACAACCTCCCTGGGCAGCCTGTTCCAGGGCTCCTCACCATAAAGAAGTTTTTCCTCATATTTGAATGGAACTTCCCATGTTCCAGCTTGTGCCCATTGCCCCTCGTCCTACCGCTGAAAACCACTGAAAAGAGTCCGGCTCCATCATCCTTCAACCCACCCTTTAGGAACTTGTAAACATAGATAAGGTCTCCCCTCAGTCTTCTCTTCTCGAGGCTAAAGAGCCCCAGCAGTTTGAGTCTTTCTACCCTTGGTTCCCCTAGTTGAATAATTTGAATAACCTGGTGCTTGACAGGCACAAGCATCAATGCCTGCTGAAGCAGGAACTGTACGCTGACTGCTGATTTCCCTTTTATTTCCTTTGTCCAGGAGCTTGTCCTGGCTCCAACACTGCACAAGTCTTTCTGTGGAGGGTTTGGGAAACAAACTTACTCTAGACAGATCCTTACAAGAGGTAGACCAGGTTCACCGCCACCTGTAACAGTAATGTCTGTTAGCAATACTCTTACCACTTTCGCAATAGATACTACATGACCTCCTCTCTCTCTTCTCCAAACTCTCAAGTTTTACAAGTAAGCCTTGTCCTTATGCAGCAGATGGGAAAATACAGCAGTTCTCTGAAATAAGAGGCCCAGATCACAGCCTGAGTAACTTCATATTTTTACGAAGGTCTTTGTTGGAGAGGTGCACAACATTTATCTTACTTGTCTTTGAGGTCTGCCAACACTTCACTGCCACACGCTGCTGGATTTATCAGGGCCATGGCAGGATGCAATTGAGGTGCACTGCCCCCACACATGTTAACAGCCTGACTTTCATGGGGAAGAAGAAGAAATAGATAAGGGAGGACACCTGATCTTCTGGAGAGTTCAAATCCAGATCCACGAAAGAAAGAAGTCCAGGAACACATGCTAGATAACAAGCAGAAGGTCTGACAGGTGCACAGCTTCTGAGATGGCAAACATAGGCAGTACAAACCTTATGGAGGAAAATATCTATTAATTTAGGAAATTGCACTGGCTCACATGAAAGGTACATGGAAAACATGCTTTTAAAATTTCCCCCAGTCAAAGAACACCTCGGGCTGCCCGCAGAGTCGTGGTTTGCCCAGCACAGGCATGCTTTTCACGCTTTTCTTTCTTTCCCTCAACCCACACTATAATATTTCTCTTCTTTCCTTTACAGCTGTTGTGTAGAGTAATTATCAACCCCTGGTTCAAGCAAGGCCCTGTGTGACACATCTCTGAAGAAGTACCCTGCAGGCTTGCCCTGCTCTTACACTCCCTTCTGGACAGATGTTCTTGGCTACTTCCAGATACAAGATGCTGGGCTATACAGACCTTTTACAGTCAGTCCTGACCTCAGGATGAAGTTCAGCTCATCGTAGACATTAGGAATAATTTTTAGACATTAGGAATAAGTTCTTTACTGTGAGGGTGGTGGAGCACTGGAACAGGTTGCCAAGGGAGGTGGTTGAGGCCCCTTCCCTGGAGACATTCAAGGTGAGGCTCGACGAGGCCCTGGGTAACCCGGTCTTGTTGGGGGTGTCCCCGCTGACTGCAGGGGGGGTCGGACTAGATGGCCTTTGAAAGTCCCTTCTGGCCCAGATGATTCTATGATTCTATCTCAATACAGAGTAGCCATAAGAATTCCATGATGCCACTTGGTCTCCATATTAGTAGTCCTCCTCTAAACCTCTCTTTGCAGATGTACAGCATCAGCTACTTGGGTGACATCTGCTGACACGACTGACACTGCCACCAGGGCCAGCCCATGCCCTTGGGAGCCACTTTCAGCTCAGGCTTAGCCGTGGGACCCAGCCAGAGCTGCAACCCCTGCCACCTCGCAGCCCTGCCTGTGCCAACCAAGGGGCCACAGATCAGGGCCTTTCCTTAATCCTTTTGCTGAAGCATGATCAAAAGTAACTACTTTATCATTATTTATTGCCCACTTTCCTCCTGTCATATTAAGGTAAAAGCAATGGCAATGTAAGTATAAACTGCTGTCTCACATCACTTTGATATACCTCAAGGTACTAATTCCTAGCAAAGCAGGAGAATTTAATACCTTCCAGGAATTTCACTGCTATGATGTACAGTTGACAGTCACATAAAAATCCCAAGTGCCCCTCTCTCACACAAGTTTAGGAAAGAGTTTCCCAGAGGACAGGAGAACATTTTCCTCTAAATCTCCATCTTCATGAACATTTTCCTCCTTCTGTTGATAGTTTGTAAAATATTGTTTTCTGTGTTTCTATTAGCAGTAAAAGAATGTCTAGCAAATGTATAGAGCTACACCATATAAGAACTTGTCATTCCTTCTGTTTCTTTCTTAAAAACACAAAGCAAATCCATTTTCAAATGTTGAGAAATTACAGGAACATAAATAAGCTGGACATGTTTGTCTCATGGATAAGGTCTCTTACATAGCGGGTAAGGTTCTGGTTCAAGGCGTAACATATCAGGAGTATTAAACTGGCTGCCCGTAAACACATATTTTTGATCATACACTTTATACAACATTTGGGATTCAGTTTACATTTTCTGTAACTGTTAATTAAGAATGAGGCACAGATGTGTTTTCAGATATGAATTTCTCTGAGATAGGAATGCTGAAATCTAATATGCAAGGTATGGTCTTCTGTCTAACAAAAACATGCTCAGCCAAAATTAGTCTTGTTAAAAAAATCTAAGACTGCAGATCTAAATCTAGCTTTATGGTTATTCATTATTGTGCAATTTAATTCAGCTAATTGTTAAGCCTGTACTTAGTAACTCAACTGTGCAATGGCATACATATTTTGTCCATGCACTTTTGCATTTTATTCTGTAAATTTATCACTTGCAGGAGTTATCACCTAAAAAGAAAAGGGACCTGCATTCCTATGGGCTAGCTAGTGCTTGTTGGCTCCATAGGCCAGGCCACAAATTACTGAAACCTTGCTAGTCTGCAGAGGTGTATAAGCCACTGGGCTACAGGTTGCCTAAAATATGGCTGGTACTTTTTATGTTTTTAGGGTGAGAGAGAGATACTTTTCCAATAGCAGAAATGGATAGATACATGTGTACAACCTGCAGTTATGAAGACTGTGGCTTATGCCACAGTTCATTCCTCATTATTTCCAACTCATTTGGTGACCTGCAGCTGGTAAGGTCTGCATCACCAGTGAAACCCAGTCAGGCTCATTTCTGAACAGTGGTACATGCACCAAACACATCTTGACACTCATTTGAGGAGCAAGTGGGAAAACACCAATTTGAAAAACTGGAGGAAACTTTTCATTGACATTAAACTGCCAAGGACTTGAGAAGACACACTTTATCTCGGGATCCTGGGCAGTCCTGTCTCATAGAGCTCTCCTGGAATTAAAGATAACGGTCCTGTCTTCTCTGGACTGGAGTGGAGTAGTATAAATTGCCATGAGAGAAAAAAAAAAAACAAAAAAAAACAAAAAAAAAAAAAAAAACAAAAAAAAAAGGGAAAGGAAAGATTAAATGGAAAAAAGGTAGGCAGAAAAAAACAATGCTAATTTATTTACAATGGACATGCTACACAAAGCATAGCTGTATTATCAGTATGCAGAATACTATTTCCCCAAAAGATTGTGAAAAAACCCTTAAAGATCAAATAGCAGCAAACTGGAAACAGAAGACACTCCTGTACAGCAGGAGCCAAAAAACTCACAGTTAAAGAGAGTCCTGTATCAGTACAGTAGCATTCAAAATAGAAGGGTTTCCTTTGACTTTGGTGGGTTTGCCTCAAATCCCTTTATTCTGAGACAGTTCATCCTCAGAAAAAAAAAAAAAAAAAAAAAAGAAGACCTCTATTGTTCAGAAACAACTGAAGAAACTGCTGTTGGTATTCTTCACTGAGGCAATCATCAGGAGAAAAATGTAACCATCCTGTCCTTCCCTCTGGTAGTCCCTAGAGAAAACAACAGCTGTTTCCAACCACCAGTCCCAACATATCTACAATTTGCTCTCCTTATATATACATGAATTAGACCTTTGTGTCAATACCTCATATTTTTAGTTTGCCTAACATTATTACTGTACCTATTTATGTCCTAAAGAATCCCTAATTAATCAAATTATCCATCTAGTCTGATTAGTAGTGGTAACTGACCCTGGAGGTTGATTAATACATTCTCAAATTATTCAGGAAGGCTCTTGAAAGAGCCTACAAAATTTACCCTTTTTGCAACCACAAAGTGCCTTATGAGGCCCACAGCTGCCTGAGGGTTGAATATAATCAATAATCCATAAAGATAATTGTTCCCACATGATTGGTGAACAACCTCAAGCTGAGTGCATAAGGGCTAACACAGTAATTGATGTTTTCGTTGGATTTCTACACTTAATGCAATTTCCCTTGAACAAGCCAACTCATCCCTTCTGTTGGACAGTAAATATAGATTTAAGCTTTCCTCCAGGGTATTTCACATAAAGGGAAAACATAGTTTATGCTCTGTTGTTAGTTAAAAGCCTGAGTTTAGCAAAATTTATATTTTAATTGCCCGAGATATCGTAACTAATAACACTAATACTTTATAGGCATATAGTAACTTCCATCTCATATGTTCTTCCAAATGATTAACTTTTGAGTATTGCTTTGAGGCAGTTAATTATATTTATCCCAATTTTACAGATGAGGAAATCATAACAGCCAATGCCATGTGTTCAAAAGCATTGAGTCAGGATTAAAAATGAGGCAATTGTCTTAGAAATGCAAAGATACTAATTCTTAAAATGTTGATTGTTTTTAAGTTGGTTTTTTGGGGTTTTTTTTCAGCTTTTGATGGGCTCAGAAGTTATCAGGGCTTTCTCCAAAACTGTAAGAGGTAAAAATTCCAAGGAAACAAACATCTTTCTGGTATCACACAATTTGAAACTTTAAGAGAAAGAAAAACTATGATGGGGCTTACTGTGAAGCAGTGAGAGGAAAGTCAAAGTTTGCTAAAGTAAACCAGAACTCAGACCTCTCAGCAGCTGTGTCTTTTTTTATCCTCAACTTCATCAAACTTATGAGAGTACAGCTTGTCTACCTTTTGGGCCCTGGGACTTTCCTATGCTAGAGGAATTTCAGCAACAAAATCTCTGGGTCTAGATTTAACTTTGCAAGAGTAGCACTTGTGAAACACAAGCAGCATCGTCACTCAGTGACTCAAACTCTGGTGCCCTCTCCATGTTCGCACACTGGCTGGCTCCAAACCTCACATGGGCTTCAAGGGGTGGCCTCTCCACATCCCCCAGGCTGCCCTGGGCAGGCTGCACCGCAAGCACTGGGGCTGCTGCAAAGGACACCCTTGCAAGGTTTCTTGACTTGCCAAGCCACCAAACACCACTGGCAGGTGGGCACATCAGCAAGGGAAATAAGCACAATTATTTACAACAGTGAATATGTGGCCATTCAAGCTCTCATTAATCTTTATTAGAGTGCAATACTTCCAAGTACCTTAGCTAAAACAGTGCTTCCTTGTATCACTGCTGACTGCACTACATGGAGATAATTTCTGAAGCTATTTTTCTTCACAAAGATCCTCAGAGACTCAGAGAGATTGAGAGGGACAGTGAAACTAAGCTGTGGACGTTTTCTCTTTCTGGAAAGAATGATGCTCATAAGCAAGCACAGAAAAAACTATTAACCCAAGATTCAATTATTACCAGTAAACAGGAAGCGTTACCAAACTATTATAAATGTACAAAACCCTTTAATTACATGTATATGTTTAAAGCCTAAAAAGAAGAAAATAACCTCACAAGAATCCAGCCAATTACTAAAGCTTGGCTGTGTCTTTTGGAAGAATACAAGTCTGATGCTTCCTCTTGTTCCTCTAGCATCTTTCTCATCCTACACTTTTGTCTCTTCATTTCCTTTCTTGAGACCTGCAGACATTAGTGTTTTACCCAGACAATGTCTCATTATGTTTGGTAGAGGAGAAAAAGGTTTCTGCTTGAATTCACAAATCTTAGGTGATATCACAATCCCAGAGATTTTCAAGGATTTTTTCTCTTTTTTTTTTTTTTTTTCCTCCCTCTTTACACTTCCCCACAGATCTGTAAGACTTTCCTCTCAGGAGTGCTTTGTTGCTGCATCTTCTGTATTCTGCAATACTAATGGTAAGATTTGTATAAACAGTAGCGCCCAGGTGGTTCCTTTCTTGCTCCTGATCTTTGCAGATCTCCACACTGGCTTATCAGAAGAAACATTAAATATATATGAACCTACTAGTCAGTCCAATAAAACTTCATGACCAAAAATGCTCTATATTAATCAGTGATGAAGGTACTGTCAGAGAAACAGCATTGTCCTTCAGGGCCTTGAAATATTCTGGTGGCTTTAAAGACCAAAGGCGAAAGATTACATCAGCCTCCACCAGCAACAGAAGACCTGTTCCCATCTTTGAACTGCAAATCACTGATCTAACATGGGAGAAAAAATCTATTTGTCTCTTCCTGCAATTACAAATCAAACACCAGGAGAAGACTGTTTTTTGACTTTTGGCAAAGGTGGCACCTTATTGCGGTCACACAGTGCTTTCCTACGATCACAAACTCTGAACTCACACCACACTCTTTTGTTACCATCTCAACTTCCTTCTTTGTATTATCCTTTAAGCTGTCCTGAAGAAGTCTGTGTCTTTTTAGTTTTTCCATAGTATGCAGAGCAAACACTTGATGTTGTAAACAAATAAATAACAAGGGATATTTTGTTAATTTGTAGGTGCCTTTTGTGGCAAGAACTGAAAAGAAATACTTGCTGAGACATTTTACCAGTGGTGGTAACCATTTTTCTAGGTTTGGGGTCCTTGCTGCCACCTATCTTTAAGTTGCCTTCTAGATACGGCAGAGATTTTAGCCCCTGTAATCACACGGCAGGGCGGGGGGAAGAAGGAGGAATCCACAGAAGCAGATATAAGGTTTGAACTAATTAAGGACAAAAATATGAAAATATGACTTGTAATATTCCCCAGCGCTGTCACCTTTCTGCTTTTCAGCACATAAACCCATTTAATTGCATGTCAAATAATAGGGAAAGCTCCTGACTATTGTATTCCAAATATCTACTGTAACCTCTCTGATTCTTTTTCCACATACTAGTAGCTTTGACAACCTGAAGCAGTGGAAATGTTTCTTACCAAGCAAAAAAATTTCAGCACTGTCTTTAGGGAAAATCATAATAACACAAAGTTGACAGAGGTGAAAGTTATACATCTTTAGCAAACATGAATTATGAAAAAAAAAAAGTATTTTCCTTGTTTGGGAAAATTAGTACATTTAAAGTAGGTTGAGTATATTAAGATGGCCTAGCAATTTTCTGTCACATTATGCACCAAATTTTACTTACTTCATTGACATAGGTAGACCTACTGAAGTCCTTAGATCTCCAGATTTCAGTTTAATTTGATATTGTGGAAGAGAAGTTTTGCCAAATATACCAGCATATAATGTTGAGCTATTTCTTTACCCAAAGTGAAAGATATTTGGAGGAATATAGAAGTCATGCTTTTTGGGAATTCTGTTCCTTGCTTTTGACCTTGCTGTATGTATTTTAGGCAAAATAGATATGCCCAGATTGATCTTTATTGCTGTACCTTAGCAGGAACAGAATAACATGAACTGAAGATTTCTTTAATCCAGTGAAGGAAAGGAGAATGAAAACCTTCCTAGAAGATGAAGACAGGAAAATTCAAAGAGAACTATGGGATATCATTCCACTGCTTAAAAGTAGCTTGAAAAACTTCAAGCTTCACATCAGTCTTCACATCAGCCCTGTATTTAATAGTCCCCTGCAAATTACAAATCAGTCCTATCTGCCCTTGCACTCCAACAGATCTAACTCTTTCTGTCCCACCCGCACTCCCCCACCTCAGGTTTTGAGTAATTTATTTTTCCCCCAACAACCTTACTTTTTTTTTTCCCGTTTCTTGCTCTCTCCCAGAGTTCCCTTCAAAGATCTGAATTTCCTGCACTGCTGTACTGGCACACCCTCGGCATGGTACCACAACTGCTGGGACGTGGTCCTTTTTCTACTTCCTGGATGTACTGTAATCAAGACTAGATGCCTTCATGGAAGACATCTTTTAACTAGTGGAAGTCTACTAAACAGTGGTAACAGGGACTTTGTCATAAAGCAATGCCTTTATCTAACACCGTCCCAGACTCCACCTATTTTCACCTCGGGAGCTCCTTGAGCTGGATGTGGTACGTATTTAGGAATTGTCCATGTATTTCTCTTCTATGGACTCGTCCAGTCTCCCCTTTAAGCCCGTGGCTTTAGCATCCACAGTGGACATAGGCACCTTGTTCACAGGCTGACTACCCACTGAGTGAAATGCACCTCTCTTTGTTTCATTTTAACCTGCCTGTAAAATCTCTGTTAAATGTCCTTATACTTGTATTGGAAGAAATTATGAATATATCAGTCCCTGTCCTCCTTTTCATACAGCTCACGATGTTTCATGTCTCTGTCTTACCCCCTCCTGTATGGGCTTCTTTCCTAGTACTGAAAAGCCCTGGTTTACTTGGTGCTCAAGTGGAAGTTATTCAATACCCATAATCTTTTTTTGCCCTTCACAGAACCTTTTTTGGCTCTAACATCTCCTTTTGGAAATAAAGGGACCTGTGCTTTATGCAATACTTATGATGTGAGCAAACCATGAATTCATACAATGGTATTATGACATTTTCTGGTTTGTTCTCTATTTTCTCCTAATGATCCTTAACATTTGCATCTGCTTCTTTGACCGCTACTGAGCACTGAGACTGACATTTTCATGGAAATATTTATTATAACCTCAAGATCTTACTCTTGAGAGGTAACGGTCAGATAAAGGCCATTATTTCATATGCAAAGTTAGGGTTTTTTCCTCTGTGCATTGCTTTCATTTATCTACACTGAATTTCACCTGCCATTTTATTTTCCAGTCTTGTAAGCTCTTTCTGCCAGTCTTCATATTCAGCCCTTGTCCTTGTTCTTAGTCCTGCTATGAATAATTTTGCATCATCAGCAACCTTTGTCATGCCATTGTTCATCCCTTCCTTCAGATTATTTATGGATATCTTGAACAGCCCAAGTGCCCACTCAGACTTTGACAGGAATCCACCAGTGACCTCCCTCCACCTGCCTTGCTCCCTCTAACCATTTACTCCAGCTTCCAATCTCCTAGCTTTCAAATAATGAATCAGTAATACAAAAGCTGTCTTTTTTATACCATGACTTAGTTTTCTCAAACATTTTTATGTGAGAGACCTCTCACAAAGGTTTTGTTGAAAACCTTTCAGGACTCCAAATGGGGTCTGTAGACCAGACCATCACATCCACGTTCCTGTTGCCTCCCCTAAGGAACTTCAGTGAAACCTCTACTTGCCAAGGCCACATCAACGCTTCTGAAGTACACGGGACTTATCCAAAATGTCTGCTAATTCTGATCCTTATGTATTTTGCATTCATTTCCCCTGTGCGGAGGTTAGGCATCAGCCCCACTGATCCCTGGCACTCTTTTTAAAAACCGGGGGTCAAAGAGGTCCTGGTTAAGTTGTGTATAACTTAGTGATTCTTCATTCCTCTATCCTAATGACTTATGAATCTGTATATCCAATGCCAGATTTTCACAAAAGGACTCCCCTCCCTCCCTCCAAACCAACTGCTCTGTTCTTTTCTACTATATAAAGACCATTTGTATATTGGAAATTACTAATCCTTAGATCATTACTTTTGGACTATGGTTTGGAAGTACACATATATCTTAGATATCCCTACTGCTGAAACCAAAACCACTTTTTTTTGTCTTGTAAAAAGCTGAATATTGATGCATCACTGCTAACCAAGCTCAAAGCCCTCATATATTAAAAAAGAAGACAATTTCACTGTAAAATTTGGATAGTTTTAACAAAACTTCTCATTATTCTGCATACAACTTCTCTCTCACATGCTCAATATTTACTAACAGATGTGACAAAGAACTCTTTGATCGGGTTTCCTAGCTTGTTAAAAACAATAGCTAAGGGAGAAGTGTTAGTGTACCAAGCAGCTGTGTTCCAAAATTGGTCTTAATTTAAGTAATCAACAAGGCATTTACTGTTATAGCATGCACCTGTGTTTGTATAGCTCTGTTCACCTATGCATACTTTATCCTTAAAGACAAAACTGCTAGTTAGAAGGAAACAGGGATACAGATGCATGGACTACAGCTAGGTAGGAGCACCAGCTGGACCAGCTCCTGAGAAAGGGAAAGTCAGGTAATATAATGTCAGTGTTAGGGTTGATTGACAACAAGGACTTATTATTCACACAAAATTCTGCCAATTAGATTTTTTAACAAATTTAGAAATAACAACAAAAATCTTGGAAGTAAAACTTTTTCTCAGTAAAATGTTTGCAAAAATCAGCACTTTCCTATAAAACATTCTTATATTAGCAGAATGGATTTCTTTTTCTAGGAAAACCATTCTATCAAAAAACCCCAACCAACTCTAGATTTATTATCTGCCCTGGATTTATTATCTATCGCTTAACTTGCCTATACTCACCTCAGTATCTGAGCACCTCATGAGCATTTCTCTTCTGTGTTCTTTTTGCCTATCCATGTCTAGGACTTTCCTTCCTAGAATTTAATTACTGTCATTTTCCATGGGGATGGATATCTGTATGGGGAAATACTTGATCTCCCCAAAAGGCAGACCATA
>JAHREE010000294.1:3551734-3605891 GCA_033628505.1 Tringa tobata
CCCTTCCCTTCCCTTCCCTTCCCTTCCCTTCCCTTCCCTTCCCTCTTTCCCTTCCCTTCCCTCTTTCCCTTCCTTTCCCTTTTTCCCTTCCCTTCCCTAGTCCTGAGTGCTGTCACCTTTCATGTGACCAGCAGATTGCCATTGTATGTATAATGGTTCAATATATTAAGACACCACATTCAGTTTCTGATTTCTCCTTTGCAATGTGACCAGGTGCCCTATATCATGCACGTCCCATGGGCCACCTAGGACTCCTGCTTCCTGAACACGCACTGACGAAAAGCATTTGCAGCTGTCTCCTTAGTAGCCTGTTTTCTGGAGTTATCCTGCCCTTTGCCTGCTGTAGCCATATACCAGCACCAACCGCACTTTACAATAAATAAAGTGATAATAATGTGGGAGAATTAAATTCCTTATGGCTGAATACCAATATAATTTATGTATGAAAAAAATGCATATCTACCCTGTTTATTAAGTCTGATGATTTGTATATTATGTTTATATTTAACAGATCTCTGATTGCAATATATGATGCATACTTCACTTGTGTGTTCAAAATCTCTTCTCATTTTTGTTTGTATGTATGTTTCCTCTTAATTGGAGGAAATCAAACAATATTGAATAGGAAACAATAAGAATATTCAGCTTATTTGCAGAATAGCACATCATTCAGTAACTGTATACTGCCTGCACCATAGCATCTGAAACTTACTAATTGGGTGGATTCATATCTCCATAAAATATTTTTATTCACTATATAACGCTGACACATGGAGGACCAGGAAGCTAAATGGTAAGAAGAATCACAGCCATTGTGAGAAGGAGAAGATTTGTAATGGCTGAAGAGCATCATAAGGAGCAAGTATCCTCTTCTACCTGAAGAGAGAATAAGTAACATTGTTTTATGCAGCTAATGAAGACGTGGTATAGAAATAAACTGACAATAATGATCGGCATCTCCATTCAGCCATCCTTGCTGCACACAGAGTGCGGGTGATGCAGTTGCCACCTGCGTAACTCCAGGAGGTTCCCAGGACATCCAGGGTTCCCCGCTTTGTCCAATATGACCACTGCTATTGAAAGATTTTGCAATGGCAAAGACTCTGTGGACGTATTTGTATGTTAGAAACATATATAAGAATGCTGAAAATTCAGGCAGTATAGGAAGCAGCCATTTGGCAGTTTGCTGCACCCTCACCAAGTTTGCTGATGACACCTAGCTGGCTGGCAAGGTGAACAGGTCAGAGGGAGAGTCATCTTACAGAGAACTGGACAGGCTGGAAGAATGGGCTAGCAAGAACTGTATGAAGTTTTACAAAGAGAAGTGCAAAGTCCTGCACCTGCGACAAAATAACCAGAGAGCCCAGTAGAAGCTAGGATCTGTGTGACTGGGGAGCACCTTACTGCAAGGGACCTCAAGGTCCTGGTGAACAACAAGCTCAACATGAGCCAGCAGTGCACCACTGCAGCAATGAAGGCAAATCAGCTCCTGGGATGCACCTGCAGGGCATTGCTAGCAGGACAGAGATGTGATCATCTTTCTATATTCAGCGCTTGTCAGGCTGCACCAGGAGAACTGTGTCCAGTTCCAGCCTCCACATTTCAAGAAAGACACGGACAGACTGGAGAAGGTTCAAAGGAGGGCCATGAAGATGATCAAAGGGCTGGAGAACCTGCCCTGTAAAGAAAGACTGAAGGTATTAGGTCTTTCCTCTGTAGAAAAGAGAAGGCTCAGGTGAGACCTCATCACAGTATTGCAGTACTTAAAGGGCAGCTACCAAGGGAACAAAGGCTCTCTCATCACAAGGAGACAGATGAAGAAGGCAAGAGACAATGGGTACAAGTTGTACTGGGAGAGCTTTCATCTCAACATAATTGTTGGGAAGAAATTTTTTATAGTGAGAACAATCAGTCACTGGAACAACCTCTGCAGGGACATGGTAGAGTCCCCATCACTGGAGCTTTTCAAGGCTTCACAGAATAACCCTCCAGCAGGGGAACAGAAAAGAAGAAAAGCAGGGGAAGTTGGAAGGGCCGTGAAGTTACCATGAAGTTCTTTCTCCAACAATACCTAGAGACACCCATCCATGTAAATTTACTGTTCTGGGGCTGCCCAACTTTGAAAACGTGATAGAACATTTCCACCAATAAAAGGTATACGCATATGAATATTCTGCAACTGGCATTGCTGTATATAAAACACCTGGAATAAATTATGAAAGTGAATTGGCCTGAAGCATCAATCAAGTATTTTGAATTCAGGTATCTGAGCATCCAACTGAACCTATAAGTTATTTCAAATACCAAAAGTCTTTCCAAAAATAATGGCTGTTCGTTGCGTAAGTACCCGACAGAAACATATTTTAAAATCTACATTGTAAAGCTGATGAAAACCTTGAAGAATCAGTAATGAAAGAACAGAAAGCAGCAAAAAGTAATTTTATTTTATTACAGTCATTTATAGGCCTCAGCAGAAATCAGATGCCATTATACTAGTTACTACCCCAGTGGGTAGGAAGCACTACTTCCCTCATGAAGAATTTACCGTCTGAGATAATAAAATAAACAAAAGATCAGATTGATCTTGTGTAAGTTTAGCCATGTAAAAATGAGGATTGAGATCTAAGGTAGTTGTCCAGGCTCCTCCGAAGCACAATGAAAAGAGAGAGACTCTTCCAGAGACAAATAATTTATTTTACCCACCTCAGACATGTCTCTTCAGAGGAGGAGTATTATCCTGTGCCAGCTTCCCATCCTTTCCTTCTCTTCCCATTTCTCTCCACTGACTACAGAGAGGTCCGTCTCTCAGATTAGATACCCAACTCATGGATGGCCAAGTTAGGTGAGATCCAGAATGACTTGCCCCACGGTTTTGAAGTGGGCCAGCAGCAGCAGGGCGATGTGAACGCCCACACCCAGGCATGACACACAGATGTAACTGTCAGAAGCATTTTGTTTCCACTGAAAAGTCTTGGTAAAGAAGCTTCTACTGACAAATGGAAGGTTCTGAAAAGCAGAGGTGTCTTCTTTGAGCCCCATTTAGTATAAGTCAAAATATTTTTAAATAATAGCAAATTCTTGACAAATTTCTGGTAATAAGCTTAGATCCTGTATCCAAGGAATGAGGCAGCAATGGTAGCATTTTTGATAATTTGCCTGCAGGAAACTTTTACCTGGCTCTGTCTTCCACAACCTACTACTACTGTTTCATTCTAGGACGAGATGCATGCAATACATCTAAAGTCAAAACAGCAGAAAATAATTTCAAAAATCAATATAGAAATAGCAAACTGATAACTCACAAGCTTAATGGCTGCTACCCCGCAGTTTCACTGTACACCGTTTGGTACAACATTTCCCCGCATCATCTTATTGCTTTTTTTTAAAGCCTGTCCTTGCAATTTACAATCCACAGGACTGCTGAGCTCTGTAGAGACTTTAATTTGCAAGCTTTTCAAGGCACAGACTTTGTCTTTATTTCCGTGAGGCCCACAGGACACTATCAGCACTATACAAATATTAACTGAGATAACGTAATAACAACTCCTCCACAAAAGGTGCGTCAGGGTGGATTTAGGGTTCTCCAAATGCCTTCCATTACAGCGAACAAACAAGTAGCACATTAAGCAGCCAGTTCTCAGCCAGCACAGGCCCTGCCCTAAGGGATTACCCAGTACCATCACATTTCTTACTGACACCAGACACTAACAACGTTGCCAGCGTGCACACACTTTTGATTCAACAATGTTATCGTCACCCTCAGCACACACATCAAATAGCTGAAAAGAACGGGCTAGTCATCAATACATAAATGTGCTTTGCAACATCAGCTGGGGTAATGGAGCGCCTAATTCTGGCACTGCTTCTAAGGTGATAAAAATCTAAGTAGTGGAAGAGATGTATTGAGTAAAATAGAGCTCACGGTCAAGAAACGTCAAGGTTCTTTATGGAATTTGTTGAATTAAATTAATCCTATTGAACTACAAAAAGCAAGGAGCTCATCTAGTTCCGTCCATGCCTGGGGCCAAGTAGGAGAAACTCAGACTGAGACCAAATCAATTTATTTTCAGCCAGGTCTGAATTTTTGAGAGACTTCTGGACCACGTTGCTGTTCTGGGTGTAATGTTACTATCACTATAATGAACACTATAAATCCAAGGGCTTAGAGCAGCATGAGATGAAAGGAAAATGTCTCTCCCCCCAAAAGATGTCTCTCCCAAAATACTCAAGTGTTTGCCTTTTATTCTCACTTTAAGGCCTTTTGGTGCAAACTAAGCAAAGGAAAACCAGCATCTCACTCTGTAAAGTCAGAAAACACCAGGCATGGAGCAGTGAGGGTCCTCTCCTTCCTCCTCCCACTTCCCCCAGCCCAGGTGAGCCCAGCTCCTGGGGGAGGGCACAGCACAGTGGGAGCTCATGCCCAGGGATCCCGCTGGGATATCGAGGTGCAGGGAACCTCTCGGGGTGCAGACACACAAGGGGTGCAGCAACACCCACCCTCTCCCCATGCACCCATCCACAGCCAGAGCTGCACAGTGACACCCATTCCTTCTCTTTGTGCTCTGCTCTGCACAGCCATGTAAATCTGGATTATACTCCATTACATCAGCGAAAGGGCAGCAGCATAAAACTGAGCGTGAATGAGGTCAGACCAGTACAGCTCTCAGCTAATGTGTAAAATGCACACTTGGTTTCATATCATTGATTTGATCCACCGTTCTGCAATTACTAATCAAACATTTTTTAGGAGCCTGACATCCAGAACCAATATTTTAAATCAGGAAATAAAATACCATCCAATCACATTAAGGAAATGGAGAACATGAACTGAAACTTAATATCTAATTACATTAATATACCCAGTATAGATTCAGATTATAAAAATCTTGAACAACTAAAATACAGCTTGCAAGAAAAGAATCCTGTTTTCTGCTTACTCACAGGCTGGGGAACAAGGGTTTTCATGCAGAAAGAAAGGTGTCACACAGTATTTATACTCAAACAATAACCCTGAATTCTGCAAAATCCAGAGGTGTTACATCAAGAAATGGATAGAGTGTGAAGAGCTGTCTCAGGAATAGCCATAAGCAGGTTGAAAGCTTACGGGTAAGAATTAGAGACCAAGGTAACAAAGGGAGCCTTGTGGTTGGTGCCTACTCCAGCCCACCCCATCAAGGGGAGCTTGTTGACCAAGTCTTCTTACTCCAGCTATGAGAGGCATCATTCTCGCAGGCTTTTGTCATGCTGGGGGACTTCAGTCACCCTAACATGTGTTGGAAAAGTAGCATGGCAAACTGTAGGCAATCCAGGACACTCCTAGAGTGCATCAAGGATAACTTCTTAAGCCAGGTAATGGACAGTGGTACCAGAGGCGAAGTGATACTGGACCTAATAGTCATCAATGCAAATGAACTCACCAGTGACATTAAGACTGGAGGCAGCCTGGGCTGCAGAGATCATGCCCTGGTGGAGTTCACAGTCCTGAGGCATATGGGTCAGGCAAAGGGTAAAGTCAGAACCCTGAATTTCACGAAAGAAAAATACCAGCTCTTCAAGGAGTTACCCCCCGGGAAACTGCCCTCAGGGACAAGGGAGCAGAACAGGGTTGGCAGATCTTTTAGGATGGTTTCCATACAGCACAAGAGCTCTCCATCTACAAGTGTAGGAAATCAGAAAAGGAGGGCAAGAGACTGGCATGTCTGAGTTAAGATCTGTTGATAAAAGGGGAAGAAAGAGAGGCACAGGCAGTGGAAGCAGGGGCAGGTATCCTGGGAAGAGTATAGGGACACTGCCTGGTTGTGTACGGAGGGGGTCAGAAAGGCCAAGGCACAGCTGGAGCTAAACTTGGCAATGGATGCAAAGAACAATAGGAAGGGCTTCTACAGGTATGTCAGCCCTGCCAAGGAGCAGGCTTGAGGGTTCTGGTGAATGAAAAGCTGGACATGAGCTGACAATGTGAGCTCACAGCCCAGAAGGCCAACCGTATCCTATATTCAAAAGAAGGGTGGCCAGGAGGTCCAAGAAGGTGATTCTGCCCCTCTATTCTCCTCTCGTGAGACCCCCACCTGGACTGCATCCAGCTCTGCAGGCCTCAGCACAGGAAAGAAACGGATCTGTTGGAGCGGGTCTAGAGGAGGGCCACGAAGATGATCAGAAGGCTAGAACATCTCTCCTATGAGACAGGTTGAGAGAGTTGGGGTTGTTCAGCCTGGAGAAGAAAAGGCTCCAGGGAGACCTTATTATGGCCTTTCAGTACTTAAAGGGGGTTTATAAGAAAGATGGAGACAGATATTTTTTTTAGCCCGGCCTGTTGCAATTGGACAAGGAGTAATTGTTTTAAACTAAAAGAGCATATATTTAGACTAGATATAAGGAAGAAATTTTTCACAAGGAGAGTGGTGAAACACCGGAACGGGTTGCCCAGAGAGGTGGTGGATGCCCTATCCCTGGAAACATTCAAGGTCAGGCTGGATGGGGCTCTGAGCAACTTCATCTAGTTGAAGTTGTCCCTGCTTATTGCAGGAGGCTTGGACTATATGACCTTTAAAGGTCCTTTCCAACCCAAACTACTCTATTCTAAAAATTTCAGGATGGGGATTGGGTGCTCCAATGGTCCAGACAGGGCAAAATAGATTGAGTGAAAAGAAAAAAAAAGATAAAACAATGGTCAAGATCCAACCCATCCTCTTCTGGTGCCCAGGCTGTGGATTGCAATAATAAAATTGGGAAACTGAGTCTCAGCAGAGGCATCCAGATTACATCTCCTTTTGCAGGCAGCAGAGGGGATAAAATTGAACCAGAGATCATCCCTCTGAATGAGCCCTTTCCTAGAGGCAGTCATTATGAAATGGCCTAAAAAACTTCCCACCCTTTTGGGGAGGTTGGGGACAGTCAGATCAACACGAAATACCTCTGCTCAGAGTGCAATTGTACCAGTTAGGGAGAAGCATCGATATGCACAGGGCTAGCTCATTTTAAAAGACAGACACCAAAAGAGCAAAGGGGGGTATTAGCACTTCACGTGGTGACCCTGTCAGGCAGAGCATGCACCTGCCAGGGGGAGCAGAGGTCTTCACCCCACGCCCTCCTGCCTGGTGGGTTTGATGGGCTGTATGTAAAGGAGTACACAAAAGCAGCAAGCATTTGGGGCATTTGGATGGGGGGAAGAGGGGGGAGATTCTTGCTGTGGCAGCCACTCTTCTGGGCAGCGAAAGAGGAATTTTTACAAGCCAGAAGGACCTGGAGTAAAGGACTGTTGTGGCCCCAGCCTCCAAGTTAGGGCACTCAGGTGGGAGAAGGGAGTTCTGGTTCCTGGCTGTGGCTTTTATCCAATAAAGATCTAATGTAACATGCGTAAGCAGTCCAGGGACTTTTGTTGATCATTGTCTTAATTGACTAAAGTGCAAGGATACTGTTCTAAGTATTGATTTTCTAATCAAATTAGTGCCTGGTATTTACTCTCCATATGTTTATTCCTCTGTTGTGCAAGGCTCTCTAATGTCCCATGGGGTTACTATCTAACTTATAAGCTTATTGTCCTGTGCCTTCTCTGAATATGCAGAATGTATCAGGCTCTCATAACCATTAATAACCAACCAAAGTGGAGAATTATTTTTTTTTTAATCAACAAAGCTGCTGATAGATAATGGCATTTAGGGGAAACAGTTCCTCTATTGACTACACTGCTTCAGATGTCCTCCCTGACCGTGTGAAAATGGCTAAGTCTGACTCTGCCTCAGCTTCCCATTAAAAAACCTGAGTGTGACAAAGACATCAGAAGTTTTAGGCTGGAGGCAGCAGCGATGAGGCCACTGAAGTCTCCCTCCCATGCAGAGCAGCCTGCAGGACGGCTGTCTTGAAAAGCTGGGTCCTGCCCTCCCCAGTTTTGATGGCTTCTCCACCAGGTACTGCTGAGAAGTGAGTCTTGGATTTGGTCCTAATGAACCAGGGGAAGAAAACATTATATATATATATTTCAGAAGTATCTCCTAATGCAAAAGGGAAAAAATCTTATTACAGTGCACTCCAAACAGCTTATTCAAAGTAATCAGATTTATATTTATTAAATGAGACAGCATTCACAAAATGTCAGCGTTGCAGCCAAGACATAAACAACGTTATCCAAGACATAATCCAGAAGCAGCAAAATGGTTTATGACACTTCCTGTTCTCAGAGTCCTCCTTTCTCATTCCTAATGATCTCTAATAAGAGGATGTACCAACGTACATGCACAGCGATCTCCAGGCTACCTGCTTCGTATAAATGCCTTTTTCAATAAAGGAGACACCATGCAAGGTGGCATATTAAAGATCAATGTCAAACTTCTTTCCCTATAATTTAGTTAATTATACTCTGAAATAACATCTCAAGTAGGTTTTTAAATGTTTGTTTTTCTGATGAAGATAACTTTTGTAAATGGACATAAATTTACTTCCTTTGCTTATCCAATGATTTATTTAGTTAATCAATAGTAAAAGAAAGCAGGTACTAAATAAAGTGGATCTGAGTCAGTCTGAGGTTTTGAGGAAACAGCTGCAGGAGTTTCCTTTGTGCAGAAGTGGTGGTGAGCTTTCAGAATAGGGAACAACTTAAACTGAGGGAGCAGTGCCAGGGGGTTTCTCTCACTGCTGGTTCAAGGGACAAGACACCTGGAGAAAAGAATTTGGGTTATTTTCAACTGGAAAACAGCAAAACATAGTGTGTGAAAATATACTCTTCATTTCATAATTACTGCTTCTAGTATGCTGGGATCACTAAACACAAGCATAAGTCAACCACAAAAACAGACACATCTCAGCAAAGTACCCATGACAGGCTTATGCCTTGTTGAATAAGGATACAATTCTGAAATTCATTCTGTAAAATGCTTTGGGGCAAAGTTTTGAAAATGCATTTGAAAATGCCAATATACCAGCATCGTGCTTTAATGAATTTATACAGAGGTAAGTGAAGAACAATTGATCCAGGATTTTCAGACTCATCATTGCTGAGGACAAAAACTACTACATTTTAAGACAGACAATGTATTTGAAAAAAGTTGGCCTGGCAAAAAAAGGAAGATTGTATCAGAACCTGGAACTTCACTTGTGCTGCAGCATGTGTTTAACAAAGCCTCTTACAATCAAAACTGAAACAACAAAGTCACCATAGCCTCCAGATAGAAGCAACAATCAGTGCACAAGAAGGCACAAAGTCACTGGGGAAGCAGCATGATGTAACTGAAGTTAAACTTATAAGCTGTAAATAAATACCTACTCCAGCCCCTCCCCCAAAATAACCCATCGTAATTATAAGACTCTTAAAATGATACAAAAATGTCTATTTTTACTCATTTACTCTATTTTTACAGATATTTTACTCACAATGGCTATCTATTTTCTATACTATTTTACATATCAAAACACTTTTACTTCTAGGCTTCAAGCACTAATTTGTCTTCTTTAATTTTGATGTGGCTTCCAAGAAAGACAAGGCATTGTAGTCAGAGTGCAGTATCAGGTCTGTAATATGCTCTGATGGGCAAAGCATTTCTGCTGTCTTGGTCTCAGAGACATTTATTAATGGATGGGCTGATAATGCTTATTATGTGCCTGAGATAACCTCAAAAGAGCCAGTAAATATAACTAGAGGTGAACAATGTCTGTTCTTGTGAGGGTTTCTTAGCAATAAATTGGATTTTCAATGCAAAATATATTGCATTTTTGAAGAAAAAGCAATCAGACATTTGAGAGCCTACTGGCTGTAGAAAGTGTTTGGGAAATAAGCAAAGACATATTGCATGTCTTCAGAATCATTTGATTCATCAAAGGGCAAAGAAATCAGCAGCTCATTGAAACGCAGCCTTCTGTATCTTTTAGTTCTGATTCACATGAAGGTAGGGAATATGAGTTTTCTAGTATTACATTCTCTGGTAAGCAGGATTGACAAAAATACAGTCACATCATTCAGACAAGATAGATGAAGTACTCCTCTTTTATTTCCCTCATTAGTATTTAATCAGGTACTTCAAAAGAATTTCTGAAAATATAGATTTTCCTAGCACCATTACACCTTAAGATACACAGCTACAGTTCATATTGTAGTGTATTTATTTGTATCCAAATATATGTTTTTAAATTAAATTAGTCTTTGAGGATTACTCCTCTGCCAACTGCTATTTGTCCTGCAGGAAAACAACTCCCCAAAGAAATGCAAATAATTCATGGTTCTCGAGAGCTTCGGGACAATTACTATGCCATCTGAGTTCTCAAAATTGCAGTAAGTAGGTTATATAGCCTTGGCATCATCATTCCATATGGCTGCATCTGAAATAAGATGCTTAGGTAGGTTGTAAAGTGACATACTTTGAATACACATAATTGTATCCTAAGCTCAGCTACAAGCCCTGGGCCACCACCAGTTCAATAAGGGATCAGACACGGGTCAATTAAATTCTGCAAACATTTTATTATCTGGGAGCTGAAAGTCTTTAGCTGAGATCAGACAAATACGGATCTTCACAGATTATAAGCACTGCACTGATGCACTGTTACCAAGTTATGCAATGAATATTGTCTCACATCACAGATAAAACTAAAAGAAAATAATGTAAACAGGTAATTTTCAGGAGATGCTCTAAAAATCCAGCATTGATTCTGTGTTTTTTACACATGGGAGCCATTATGTAAGGCTACCTTTGTAAAAGACACATGAGCAATCAAGTAAGAAGGAAACAAAGATAAAACCTGTGGATTTTCTAGACATGAAAGTGTAAAATACTTCTGTGTTGTCAGACTGCATTTTTCACTGGAAAGGTTTTCCTTCAAAACTCCTGCCCAGCTCTTGTTAACTGTTCCCACTCTATTTGACATCACCAAAATGACAGAATTAATGTAAGTCAAAGGAGATGTTTTTTCTCTGTATTATTGCAGTCTTGTCTTAAACTGAACTGACTTACCCAGCTCTTTACAAAATCTCACCATGCTGTTTGTAAGAAGGCACAGTGGGGGCCAGCAGTTACACTAAATTTTTCCGCTATTCTTCCCATCACTACGTTTCATCTTTTGAACACTTCGTGTTATCCCCATGGGATGGACTACAATGTAGAGTATGAAGTCCTAGATCACAGAATATTTGGGGCTTTTCTGCTTCCACACTTTCCTCTCCTTTTGCTTCCTAATCATCTCATGATTCTTAAAGTAATTATTCATTTACTCTTATTTTAAAATACTCTTAATTTGATTATTCTCATTATTCTTGCAACCCTTATGATTTTCCTTCCCTCTTTTAAGTATTTTTAGAAAGGATTTTCAATGCAAAACAACTATGCAAATGCAAATTTTAACAAAAATTAATGCAAATGAGGCATTCATATTCAAAAATAGATTAGGAGTTTATTCATTTTTAACAAATAAGTGTCCTATCTACTTCACAGAAACAGTTCTTGGATCTTGGACCTTGTTCTGAGACACTTGCAATTCAATCTTAACTTAAGATACAAGAACCATAAATCGGTAAAGGAGGCAGGAGGGAAACATATTACTGTTCCCTCAAGCAACAGCAGCTTGACTATGTAGCACCACTGATGCCATCGATTATGCTGAATACATAAACAAATCGCATTTATTAATAAAAGCAATTCAGAACTGAAAATTAACTGTATTTTCTGGAGCACCCGATATCTGGTATTTTGCATTGTGGTATCTTTCTGCCCAGGGAGGTGGTTGAGTCACCATCCCTGGATGTGTTTAAGAGTCGATTAGATGTGGTGCTGAGGGATATGGCGTAGGGGAGGACTTTGTAGAGTAGGGTTGATGGTTGGACTCAATGATCCCAAGGGTCTCTTCCAACCTAGATGATTCTATGATTCTATGATTCTTATCACTCATAGAGCCTTAACAAATATTTCTCCCCACTGTCCTGAAGAACAGTACTTTGTTTAATCTAAGCTGTGATGCAACCACACTGAATGACAGGGAAGAACATCTAAGGGATTTCTAAAACAGAATAAAAGCAGAATTTTTAGAAGAGAATCTCATTTAAGTAATTAAGAAGATATAAGGAAAGAATGCCCTTGAAAGTAGGTTACGTTTTTTGTCAGGTCAGTCACAGATACGTCTTAGTCCCACACTGTATTGGATTTTAACAGCTACTATCTCATTTTCTGTGGATTTTTTACAAGCTTTTCTACTGATGTATTGGGGAGGGTTCACATAGTGATGATAGTGGGGTTTATTGTTTCAGTGGAAAAAAAAAGTCTGAGATGATTCCAAATCCAAACCACTTTGGGTCTGCATTTTCCAATTTGGAATTTCAAAGTTAGACATTCAGCTTCATGTGGGAGCATCCTAACCAGAGTGGCTTGGTTTCCAGTAGCACCAAACACCCCAAATAACACAGGAATGTCATGTTTTCACACCTATGAAAACTGGACTTCATGCTTTGCCCTGAGGCTAGAGATCTACTTTGAGTAGCCACTTTGGAAGTCTTTGCTTCATTCAAGGTAGTTCACAAAATTAATACAAAACATCAAATGACAAAATGGGTTTTCTAGGCTCACATTTGGTTGCTTGATTTCCTAAAAAAAAAATGCAGGTAATGGAAGTAATCAGGAAGCTGAAAAGATTTTTTTTTCTGGGAAGTCACTAAAAAAAATAAATCACTGTTCATGATTTCTGATACAGTAATGCCTAGAAGTCAGAGACTTCCCTTTGTTGGACACCTGTGAGCACATAACAGAGAGATATTTTCTGCTCAAATTGTTTTGCAGTATAAAATCCCAATAGCCTTTTTTCATTAAGAGGGAAAATGGCAGAGGTCTATAGACCAACGAAAGGTATGAGGAGTATAGACTACGTGCACTGCTTTATCTCCTCTCATTACACAAGAGGTGAGAATGTTCAATGAAATCAACAGGTAACCAGCTGCTGCAAGGATAGGCGTTTTTTTGACGAAACATAATTGACTTTGGAATTCACTGCTGCAAGGCATCGCTGAGAATCTCTACACTGCTAAGCAAAAAGAGGTCCAAGGAGTCTGCTCATACACTGGACCTCCAGGCACTCCTGTTGCTTAAACATTATCTTATGTCTTTGCTCTCTCAGCGGCTCCAACTTGCTTTCTTGCCAAGCAATATTTGAGAGTAGTGCCTTTTGGGCAATACAGCTGTTCTTGTACGGACAACAGTGCACTAGTCTGTCTCTTTCTGCCCCGCAATGGTACCCCCAAAGGATCAGATATTCCCAGATGCACTCCAGGCCATGAAATATATGTCCTCAGTTTCATGTTCTTAAAGTGCCACTCTCACAGACTCTGGTATATTGCTGACATTATTTCAGATACCTTAAGTAAAAAAAAAAAAAAAAAAAAAGAAATCCACAGAAAAAAAATCTTCTTATGTTCTAGGACCACCATTTCAGTCCTAAGGAAATACCGGGCCAAACCACCATGTGGTAGAATCACTCCACTTCAATGGCAGTGTGAATGAAAGCCAGTTAGTGCCACCAGTCCTGAGGACCGAGATCATTTCCTGGCCTTCCCGCAATGCGAGATGTGCCATATCACCTACCCTCAGGCAGACAATGGGTCTGTATCTGTTTTATTTACTAGCATAGATGTAATCAGTGAGACCCATAATTTAGGAGGACCAAAAAAGTATCTGCTGGTTACCAAGTTAGCACGAGAACCTACACAGCTAACTTAAATACGTAATAAACATTTTCTTAGCTGTGAATCCTCATGTTTCAGGACACCAGCTAGTAAAATTCCTGTGATTAGACAGAAACTACCACCATAGACAAGTTTATACAGTACGTAATTGCCTGCAATGGTTTCACATCTTCTGTGGTACAAATCTTCACACACCAGTGGCTTGATGCAGTCTGGCAACTTCTGTGATCCTAATATTGGCATCCATTCATGTCGCTGTTCAGCCAATATATCCCCCAACACACAATGGTCAAATAATTCCTTTGCCACTACTGGTCTTTTGAAGTTTACAAATTTACAGCATTAACCTATTTCCAGCACTAAACTATAGAAATTGTTTTCAAGAGCTTCCTATGGAGCACACATTTGCTGATAACAAGCACTTCCTGAATGGTATGAGCCTTAACTCCCCTCAGTGATAGTAGGAGATGCTTAGCATTTGGGGATTAGACTTGAGCTCCTCAACTCAATCCTTGCCTGATTCCTGGCAAAATCTGTCGTCTGGCCTACATACCACAAGTTCAGCTTGCCAACCACCACATGATCCTCCTGTAAGCAAAATGCATTGGCAGAGATTTGTTGGATCAAAGGTAGACAACTAAGAGCATGATCTAATGTGACCTAGTTGTCTACGTTCCCTTCAATTCAGTTATATGATTCTATGATTCTACCATTTAGGTGCTTCAATAGCTTTATCAGTTGGACTAGACTGGAGTGCACGTAAATCCTGCATAGTCCTCACCATCCACTAAGCTTTGCTATTTACTGCTTCTGTTCCAGGGATGCTTGTGCACACAGAGCCATGCCGTATTTTTCCAACCTTGCTAGCTGATTTGGTAAAAAATACTAATTCTGCAAACAAAAGTTACTTTGCCATTTTTCTTAGACCACCACCAGACATCAAAACTACCTTTAATTCCCCATTCTGTCGGTATCCAGCATTTCTTTAAGTAGGAATTGGTCAGCAGCACAAAGGCCAAGAAATGGCATAAACGAGATGAGACTATTGGACTAGAGCTGAGGTACGTAACCAAGAACATGAGCCTTCCTCTGCCTACACCCCAGATCTGGATGATAGACTCAGACTGTCATGTAACTGTGGGACCCAGTGCCCAGGGCTTAGTACCTGCTACAACCTTGACCTGCCTGTTGCTACATCAGAATAAGATCCAAGTGCATACACCTTCAAACACACATTAGCCGTGAAATGGGATACCTGGAATACTTTCTTTCCTTTGCTTCCTTCTCCCAAGATAGTTTCCTGAACTAGACCTGCTGATGGCAGAGATGGAGGAGGAAGGTCCACCTTCTGCAGGAGCTCCTGCTCGCTGCAGGCAGGAATGAGGCCAGAAAGGGAGCATGAGAAGGAACGCGGTAAGGTTTCCCTTCAGAAAGGGAAAAGGAAGGAAATAGGAAGGAAAAAAAGATGGAACTCAGCTCCTATTCCTGGGTCCTCAGACAAAATGCACAAACTGATTTGGGAACACAATTTTCTTTCCTCATCCCTTGCCTCTGCTTGGGTACTCTTCTAGGACACAGGAGATAAAGGTGTTAAACTACTGATGCTGAGGAGGAATCAGATCTCCTACTTTGTAGGCACCTCCTGGTATTTACCCTACTATGTTTAAGCACTAAGCCTTTAGCTGTATATCAAAGGAAAGTAACAAAAACTGTCTTTGGTGAGGAATCAAATCTTTGCAGCATGCACTGTATGTTATTGGAGAATGAGGATTGAATTCAGGACCTAAGGGCTTGCAGGCAAAACGATTCTTAGTTCCTGGGTTGTCATGATGTTATGGTATCAACTGGCTACAAACTGCTCAGACTGGAGAAAATTTTGCCATGAAGGGGAACTTTCACAGGACAGTTCAGGTACCCCCAAAGTTTAGTGGCATCCAGACAGGTGTTTCTGGATTGAAACTTTGGACTTCTGTGTATTTCAGGCACCTAATTTTTCCTAGACTGCCGAATCCCTTTGTGCAGTTTTCATATTGTTGGAAACAGAAACTATCCTGCAACTGAAACAAGATAACATTTAAAATTAAAATAGGGAACAATGTGCTAGAAGGACATAGAAGTTGAATAAGGATAGAGTGGGAGAAGAAAGTGAGCACAAAAGGTGTAAGAAGAGAAAGGCAGAATTAGGATGGAGTGGGAGAAAATGAGAACAATCAGAATTAAAAATAAACCCCAGCCACTTTTCATGTTGAAAGCTCACAGCGAGTAAGCTGATTGGCATCTTACAGCTCTGCTAGAGTATTACACAAAGAGCATTTGAAGTTACCGTTATGTGTTTTATGTGTTTCGTAATCACATTTGTTAATTGGAAGATGCATTATTTCATATATACTAGGGTCTAGTACTTTACCACTAGAGTCTAATTAGTAAATCCTGGAAAGAAAGGAATGCAAGCTGATTCCTTGGTGAACAGGTTGGTAGGCGCAGTGGAAGAATATCATCAGGATTAAGTGCCAGATAAGACCGTGGCTTTATTAATTTTCACTTGACTCCGATACAAATATATGAACCGTGCAATTATTTCAAAATCCTAACAGCATTACGCTCTCCTCATCTCATACTTTTTCCTCATCTCAGATTCACCCGCAATAGCAGAGAGCACTTTCTCTTGCTAACCTGCAATAAACTCTGCTTACAGCTGTCTTTGAAGGAGATCTGCCAAAATTTAAAAATAAATGAGACAAGACTAAGATTAATAAAATAGGCAGGGATAATTGTTCATTTTGTTATGACCCAAATTCAGTCCATTAAGGGAAGAGTATAAGACTCCCTTCTAGTTAAATTGACTGAAACTTTCCGCAACAATGGAGAATAATAAAGCACAATTAAAAGTGAAAGTGACCTGGGGCTTTAAATACCCAAGAACCATGGTAATGGAACAAGAAGGCCATTTAAAGGTCAGCAGCTTATAAACAACGTCCTTAGAGCAATTTCTCAAGAGGAAAATAATTTCAGATGGGCCTACCATGTAGCTTATAAAAGAGAAGGCTTCTCCCATCCTGAAGGAAGCCAAGCAAAATTAAATGCCTGCTACGAGTCTCTGGCAGCCATTGTTTCATGTCCCAGGTTCAAGAGGAGCTATTCTTATTCCAGCTGACATGCAGTGGGATCGTCTGACAAGGTAAATCTCAGAATACCATGCTTATAGACTCAGGCATTTTCCAAAACATTTGTTTCTTTGGACGCGCTAACTGGGCTGCAGTCTATGAGCTCTGTCCTCACAGCAGGTAGTAGCCACCTGAGCACCTCCAACTGCCACAGAGCAAGAGGCAAAAGACAACATTGAAGCTCGCAGTTCTCCCTGGGCAATGGTGGGAAGTAGCATCCACATACCGGTTCTGTCCCTCGCCCAGCTGGGCTTCTCAGACAGAATTTCTGTGGCCTTTCATAGGAGCACACCTCCCAGTACATCATGGGCACCAGTGTCTGCTGCCAACCTGCACAAGTAGCTGGTGTCCTGGTACCACTGTGGGAGTCTTCAGCCCTTCCTTGCTGAGATCGGTTGTCCTGGATGCGCTGGTCTATGACTTTGGAAATTTGTCCCCACAAATGAAAATATTGAAGCCGTTACAAAAACCTAGAATTGTTCCTCATATTTACAGAGATCCTGCAAGCTCAACAGGAAAAAAAAAATATCCTTCTCCACTTAGAGGCCTTTTTTTCCTTCATTTTTCAGGTTTAGAGGTAGTACCCCATTCCAACAGGATCTGTACCACAGAGCTAGAAATACAGATTATGCCCAAAAAACTTTATCTTTAATTGACTGCAGGAAAATAAGGCAATTTATGTGGACATCCATCAGAAATCTGTCAAAAATATTCGGCTAGAAAAGTATTTTTCATCCAAGCAGGCATATTGAATACAGTGGTCCAACAAAAACTGTACCGTGTCAGCACCCACAGCAAAAACTGCTAGGAAGGATTTGCAAGATCCAGCAAGTTATTCTGCATCATTTAAATCCATATCCGGGGGTGGAGGGAAGTGATCTTACATATTTATTTAGTCTGTGTTATATCTCAGTCATCATGGAACACCTCATAACCCAATGTCTAGAGGAAAAAAAACAACAGGATAGTTGGCACAAGGTATTATCATGTGTAAGGCATGTTTTATGTTTCATGCAGCTGCATCAAAGCCTGACATAAACCACTTGTTTCAAAAGTCACCTAATGACAGAGAAGAATTATACTCAGGCTTTTGGTGAATTCTTTGCAGATGTGTCTTAATTCAAGAGTTAGCCTAATAGTAATGCTGCCTTACACAACACAGGTTTCACATGCTATTTATGGGCATTTAATATTTCATTAGTTCCCTTTCTGAATGCCTTTATTCTTCTGTGCTCATTCTGTACTTGTTTCTCCATGTGCCCTCTCTCTTCCTTTTGCACACTACAAGTTTGTTGAATATTTTACTCCACATTCCTTTCATGCTGTCTTTTATCCAAGCAACACATCAACCCAATGACTTGAAGTTTGGTCCCCCTGTGATCAGGTTAGTCAAAAAATTAGCCAAAGAACTCAACTGCTTTGCTGTGGATGTGTGTTTCCTATAAAGTACCATGTGGTGTTTGTGTTTTTTTTTTAACATGGCATTGCATAGCGTTATTGATCTTTGGAGAAAGAGAGTCTCCTCTGCATTTTCTGCCAGTCCAATTTATTTACAGCAGGCTGACCATGCACTCACTGTGCACAGACAGTGCATGCAGAGTCGCAGGAACAGCTGATAAAAGAGAACCGAGCGAAATGCAACTTGGTACATTTTCCCATTGCCTATAAAAGAAATTTGGTTTTTATAGATTTTGTCTGGGTATTGCTTCTGAGCTGTAGGTGTAAAAATAAGACAGGAAGCTGGACAGATTTTCTTCCCTCAAGACTGTAAAATCGCTCAATAAACCTCCTTCTACAATAAAACCCTTAAAATGATGGTTGAAATCCTGGCTCCACTGGAGTCAATAGTAAAACTCCCATTCACATCAGAAATGACTGACTTCTGTGCTAATGAAAGCCCTTTAACTACACCAGGTATGCTACATAATGACTCAATATAATAACTTGTTATAAACTACATACTTTTCTCCAGATAGGATTTCACAATTTTTTACTAATACTACGTTTTTAAAAATACTGATTTCTTCCATCAGTAAAAGACGGTCAATATACCAATGCCCATTAATACTAAGCAGCAATTTATAAAAGCAGTCCTGAAGACAGCATGGAAATGAAACTGCAGAGGGAATGTTATATAGGCCAAATGAAATGGTCAAGGCCCTTTTACGTCTCTGCTGGAAGCTGGTATCTCTACGACCAAAGGAAATGTTAAAAGCATTATTGGTCAAGATGGACTCACATTGACATCTGGCAAATTCATACAAAACTAGGAGGAATTTGTAGTCTTCGCCTGTGCCTAATATTTTGGTTTAGACTGACCAAAGCGTACACAGTAAACACCCAGAGAGAAGAAACAAATCTCAGTTTATCGCCTGTAAAAAGCCAGCAAAAACGGATTTTGGAGAAAGGAATTCACATTGTCAGCTGTCTGTTCACAGCGCAGGCAAATCCCAAATCCCGGTGTGTAATTGCAGCATTAGTCATGCTGGCTAACACAGGCACTGCAGTGCGGGCGGGGGTCTGACAGTGGGGAGCAGAGAGGTCTTCCTCTGTCCAAGCCACCGGCTTTGATCCAGGACTGGAGTGCTGTGTTCACTGCCACCCTCTCTGAGCCCAGCATCGGCTCGTCCAGGGGGTGGCTGCCATCCCTGCTCCCCTTGTGGGTGGCTGCAGATGGACTCGGGTCCTTCTGCACCACTTGTCATCACAGAGAGGACAGAAGTGGGCCCTCACATTGAAGCTGTAGCTGTGTCAATGCTCCCTTGGTTTTGGAGCAGGATGGAAGAGAAAGAAAGAGGGTAAAGCTTTTCCAAACCATATTCATGTCTGAGACAGGCTGCTTCCAAATTCAAGCTTTGGGTTAACAAATGCATAGCACTATGGGCATGAAATGAAAGATGTTTCCCTGCGCTGAGAAAACTTTTTTGAAGACAATTTTTTTTTTCATAAGTCAGTAACTAAGCAAGGGCTTGAATCCAGAAATATAGCCCTCATGTAATGACTTCATCGGTTCGTAAATAGTAGCAGGGGAAGAATATTTCTGAATAGTGACATCTCTTACATTGTGACTGTTTACAGCTATGGATGATCAGAATTGTAAATACAGAACTATGGGAATAGTCTACCAAACAACATGTTAGATTTGCCATCACTTGAAGTCATTAAATCAAGTGTGGATATCTTTGAAAAACATATTCTAGCTCAATCACAAGACAAGAGTTTGTCATGGGCCTGGATTGTACAGGTGGAGGATATGATGACAATATTTCTTGCGGGTATTAAAAGTTATGAATCTTTGCATCAGCTTTGCCAGACTAGATTTCTTTTAATTCCAAGATTTTGGGTTATTTCAGCATTCCTATTTCTCAGCTTGAAGAGAAACATCAAAAACAAAGGTACAAAGCCTATCTTTCAGGATATAAATAAACAATTCGTAGAGGGAAAGGTACCTAACAGCCCCTGAGTGATTCTGAGCCCTTCCAGAAGGCTGCCATTAGACAAAGCCTTCCCCAAACCCCACTGTTAAGGGCATTTAATGTGGAAGGAGATATTGGCCACAAGACAGGCACTCAAAGCACACTTCCTTGGGAGGCAAAAAGTTCAGAAGTGTTTTACAGGGAGCTAAAAGCATCTGAGGAGAGCAGCTGTTTTAAAATACAATATAAAGGCAGGAGGACTGAGGAGGTTGTTTCCTTTAGAGGTTGGAGAGTTCTGATGCTGATCAAGAGTGTTTCAGCCTGGCTCAGCTGGAGCTGCATGAAACATAACAGACCTTCACCATTGCTCCAGTGTCCTCCTCCCGCTGAGCGCACCCCGTGCCGAGGAGGAGCCGAGCCAATTCATCCACCTCAATTGTAAACTCCAGCCACTGGCTGGAAGCGAAGCTTTTTTTTCTTCTATCTAGTCACTGAGCTCATATTGTTATAAACAATCCTCCAGAGCCACAAATAAACCATTTGCCTTAACACAGCCCGATCCTGCGCAGAGGTAGGTACCACGGGTCTCTCCACTGGCACACGTCAGGCAGGGACAGGACCATAAAACTGCGGGATCTTCATCTTGCAACGAAGTGTGCCAGGGATTCAAACTGAAGCCATTCAAACCCTGCAAACTGTAACACCACTCCCAAACAGGGACTTTTGTTCCTTTTAATCCCGGCAATGCCCCCGAGACAGAGAGGCATTGCCACAGCAGAATTCAGTAGAGCACAGTAAGTAATACGAGGTAATTTGCATGATTAATCAATAACGTTTTGTCCTCAACTGTTAAGCTTTTTTGTCAGCTTTTTGGTTCTAACAACGTGTTAATTAACAGCCTAGCCGGTCTCTCAAATCATCCCCAAGCCAGGCTGGCAAGGTACTGGAGCTTTGCTGGCTGGGGGCAGGGAGGAGGATTTTGAGAGGATCGTTAGTGAAACGGGTGACAGGTACAAAGACCAGCCACAAATTTCAGACTTGTTTACTCATTTCAGACACCTTTGGAGGTCAGCATACAAAACCTAAAGTTTCTGGGATGACAAAGAGAAAGAAGAGCAGGAGTAAGGAGAGGAGAAGAAAGCAGGGGCTGACAAAACCATTTTCAATAGTAATGCGGAGTGGCCAGGTAGAGTTGGAAGAGAAGGGCTGTGCTCCAAAGAAGTTAGCAAAAAGAGGTTCAAACACTGTGAATGAGGAGACAGTATGGGCTCTTCTATGTTTTGGGGCTGAGAAACAAAGAAGCGGGTAAAACGTTAAGATGACACAAAAAATCAAGAGGAAAGTAGCGTTTGTGAAAGAAAGAGTTGAGGGGCTGGGGAAGAGGATGTGGAGACAAATAAGAAGGAAATGGTATTTTTTCTTGGCAATCAGTGAATCCTTCTTACGCTCTTACAGAGTAAATTGCCTTTCTTTGGAGAACCTGGCACATTCTCCAGAGGCTGATAGCCTTTCAGCAATGAGATGCCCTGTGTACCAGAGCAGTTTTGTACGCAAACAAGCGATTGTTTTCTTTACACAGCTTTCTAATCCACTACGAAAAAAACAGGACAGGGCCACAGCAAAACTGCTCAACGGCCCACCCATACCTGAAAGAGGAGCTTCATAGTAATCTACCAGTGGTCTATGTAGTGGTTAGCTCTGCAGTGCGGACCAGCAGGTTGTGAGGGAAATCACAGCCACCCATCAATTTGTGAGAGGCCCAGGACCATGCTAGTCAGATTTCTGTCCGTGCAGATAAAATATTTGCCTGGGATGTATTTGACATTTAAATGCATAGGATTGAAGCTGCTCATAGTCTCTCTGGAGAGAGCTCTGCATTTGTCCACCCCCTCACCATAACCTTTGGGCCCCTGCAATTCCCCATCATTTCAACCAAAACATCTTGTTTCCTCCTCCAAAGAATACGGCAATATAATTAATAGTAAGAGCTAACCCACAACTGTACGCATTCTCTCGTGTTCTCAGCCAAGCAAATCTTTCATTTTGTCGGATAATTTCTTTTTAATGTGGTGGTTGCTATTATTTCTTGATAGTGATAAAAGACCCGAAGCAAAACTCTTTTCAGAGAATTCAAGAGGAAAGAAAAAAAACCTTTGTTGGCTGAAAGGAACATATTTAATGCATGCAGAAGGTGTTAATTAAAAATCCTTAAAGCTGACATTATAGCCCTAGAAATCAGGAATATTTTGAGTCTTAAATGTCTCAGTTATCATCACAGAACATGTCTGCCATGGCACCCATTTCTTTGCCCTGAGGCATTACTATAAAATTAAAAATGGGCATTTGGAGCTAGTAAGCTTTGATGTAATTGAATTTGTGGTAGGATCAAATCGTAATATACCCATGATTTGCTGATCTCATTCCTCCCTTCTGGCAAGGGTTTGTCAAGTGATACTAATGGACACTTATAATCTACCAAGAGATTTGCTACAAAATCAGATGATTCTTCACTATGTAACTTACTGTTGTGTGGGCTTAACAAAAAAAAAAAAAAAAACAACCAAAAAAAACCCCAACTCTGAAATTTTCATAAATGGCAGATGAGGCTTCCAAGCTGCTATAATTCAGTAGGTATGACATTTACCTCTAGGTGTTTTACTTCAGCTGGCTTAGTGCACACCACACTGTGCAAAGTTGAATATCAATTAATTTTGGAAACAATTTCTTTTTATACACACTCTTATGTGGATCCAATTCCTCATCTGTTCAGAGAATTCTTTTGGCATGAGCAGAGGTAAAACTGATGAATATTAAATCTCTGCAATCTAATAAAGAGTAGTGCTTACTGAGTTTCAATGAAATACAGATGTGTATATACATATACCTAGATATATATATTTTATATATATATGAAGACACGATCAATGCATAGGTTTTATTGATTTATAGGTAGAGGTTCTGAATAAAAAGTAATTATTTTTTTATCCTTTAAGATCTCTGCTAGAAAAAATGACTTTTGCAAATGAAAAGTGGCACCAGTCATCAGTGAAAGGAGTGCATGGAATCTGAAATAGCGAAGCAATTGAACATGAAAAGTTTGGCATAGAATAGAAGGGTGAGTAATTTAAACCCACTCAGGAACAGGTGTGACTTGTTCATAAACCAGTTAGGAAAAAAAATTGTTCAATTACTCCTCTCTGGTAAATAACAAATTACCATAGCAACTCCATTTTTAAACAACATATGCATATATTTTGTTTCAGAAAAGCTTGAGTCAAAACCTGAATTTTACTACCACACCATTCCCTCTTTCCTAACTTCTAGATCCAAATTCTATGAACTTCCAGCTCCTTATTTACACACACTGCCTTGGCCATGACCTGAAACCACCACCTTAAGGCTGACTGTATTGTTCAATTCATGCTTAAAAAATATTCTGCCTATTTGTTAAGACTGTTACATTGAGTCAATCCAGCCAGTAGCTTTTGTGATAGGAAGAGTAAATAGCTGTCATTTTGGGGGTGGATTCCAAATGATTTGTTAAAATCTGAGGGGTTTTATCAGCAATTACAAATAACCTGAGGCATACGCATGCATGCAAGTGTGTATTTAAATGTATAATTATATGTATTTGTGGTGATAGTTAGGAATTTGTAAGCATTTTGATTCTCAAGAAGTAGGGAATTGTTGAAAGGGGATCTGATCAGAGTCTGAATAGAAATGCATATTGGAAGGCTGTTGAATTTGATTGAGTGACCATACAGAATCCAAACTCTTGTAGAGCTACAGCCCACATGGAGCAGGATTCCCAAACCCCACTTCTCCCCAGGCTTTGGAGTACAGTAAGATACACTCACTCGCTTCCAAATCCTGGCCCAGGCTGTGTAAAAGAAACATTCATCAGCAACAATCCATCTGCAGCATGCAACACTAGCATGGTTTGTGATTAAACTTTCATTAGAAGCAATTTAAAGGCAGCCAGTGTCAGTGTCTCCAGACACTGTGTACAAATACATAAGGGTTATACAGACTTGATTAGGTAACATCGTTCTAATACCCTGAATCTTTAAGCCATGTACAATCTGGACCTTGCAAGTCACTTGAAGAGTGACTATTTTTTTGAAGATTCATGTACTGAGGGGCGTGTCATCTGTTCAAATTGACCTGTCCAGGTTGAAATTAGTCTCCAAGTGGTCTCCAGACTTGGAGAGGTGATCAGAATCTGCTCTCATTGACAGGTTTCCATTTTGCAGTCAGCAACAAATGGAAGTTTACTCAATGGTCCCATAACCATCTGTTGCCTCCACAGTCTGGATACTTCTACCTTATCTATGTTTACATGATTCCAATGGCCAAAAATATCAGAATGGGCAGCAGCATAATGAACATTGGCTCCTTCAGTTTGAGAATTATCTCAGATCCATTTGTGATTTTATAAAATCATGGCAGAAGTTTGGCCCAATAAAGATAAACCATATATTCAATTGTAAGCTCTGGTGCCCCGTCCTCATTTTTCTGAACAATAAGGAAAGAAGGTGAAGTAGAAAATATAGGCATTTATTCCTTAGACAGTCTCATCTCATAGTTCATTGGACATCATTTTTGCTCTAAGAGATTCTCTGAACCAAACCATTCAGTCATCAATAGATGCAGTGAAACAAATCTCTTCTCGTTCCATTGGAAATATGCAAACAGTAATACATCTCTTGCCCGAAGAAGAATTCCCTGTTCCTACCACAGTAATTTATCTCACAGAATTATCTTGCTTTAGTTCTTCATTCTAGAAGCTTTTAAAGGAGCAAGAACAAATGGAGAAAAAAATAACCAAAAAACCAAACAAGCCTCTCATCAAGAGAGCAAACACAATTAGTTGATCAAGTTCACCCATGTCCACTGACTCAAATCAATTGAATTGCAAATCTTTTTTCAGGTCACACTACATGGACTGCATCTATAGTAGCATTTTAGCAGGTGCGCAATTTTGAAAGAAGACCTTCTGTTGTCCCCACTTGCAATGCCTCAGTTGACGAAGAGTCAAGTCACTCTGCACAAGCTAGATTCCTCCCAGTGGAGCTAAACTGGCATTTCAGGGGAGCGCCTACGGCGCTCCAGCCACCCAGTGTTCAGTCCAAGCAGGAAGGTTAGAGCCAGGCCAGAGTAAGACCTCCTGAAATGCATATAGACACCAGGTCCATACACTCACCTGCTTCACTTTACAGATCCGTTCCTCTCAGGTTGCACTACTTGCTAATGCAGATACAGGTTCAGCCACGGCGCTTTGCTTCAGAAGACTTTCTTGCATGGAGTGATTATGTTAGTGGGATTTTATTGATATCTTTGGTTGCATTACCTCCTGCCACCTTTTCGTCTTTGTATTCAGGTAAGAAATGTAATTCTACACAGGTATAAAGTTATCATATCCTTGCCATAAACTGAGTGACACAATAACTTGTCTTGTCAGATAGTTTCACAGTGCTACGCATCAGCTAGAAGGCTGAGAATGAAGCAAATATTCAAAGTTTTTTTTTTATATCTCCCCTCAAGCCACAAGGAGATGTAAGTACTGATAGGAAATGACACTACATTTTGTTTGGGAAAATTTTGCAGTGTTGCTTTAGCCCAAGATGGCACCTATTATGTAAGTAGCAACAACATCTTCTCTTTTAATTCTTCATTTTATCTTTTTTCATGCAGACCAAATCTACTTTGAACTCAGTTAGCTTTCTCTTTAGATAATGAGAACAGAGCAAAGTGCTAAAATCCCCACATGAAAGTTTCTGCAGAAGAGACATAGGGGCTTGAATTAAAGCAGCCCCTCACAACCTTAGACAGATGCCTGAAGCATGCAGAGGTGGAGTAAAAATACAATACCAGCAGCTGGAGGTGGGACAAAGCTGAAGGTAAAGAATCCTTTCTAACAGCATTTCTTTATAGTTTTTGATTTTTCAAATTGGAAATCCTTGACCCGTGTTGCAATGACTGTCATGCAGCCCTAGAGCATCCCCTTTGTCCAGGAGGGTTACTCCTTGGGCCCTGACTTCCTGCATCTCCCATGGCCTGAGCAGTAGCAATGCAAGACAAGTTCTTTCCCTGGCCTCGGCGGAACACCAACTCAGCATGGGTATCCCAACACAGCTGTCATATCAACTTTATCTCTCACAATGTTAGTGCAAAAGACATGCAGATCAAAATTAAAACAGTAACAGAGCTGCTTGCTATTCCTTGCCTGATCTTTCTGATCATTCTTGAATGCTTTTTGGTCACTGCTGTGTAGGGCAGTTCCTCAGTTTTATTTTAGCGAGTGCTTTGCTTCACTGCAATCCATGAAGAACTTTCTTCATGATTCCTTATAGTAGGTAGCTGCTGAATTACGTTGGTCAGGAAAGAGAAAAAGCAAAAGACTTTTCAGGGTTCATAATTTTTGCTTGAAAACTGAATGATGAGACACACCAAAGAGAAGTGCTGCTCCAGATACTACTTCTCGACCTTTTTAAGCCAAGCATCACTGTGCCTTGGTGAACCATCACTTCACTGGTTTTCATTAACAGCCAAATAAAATTTAACCTAAGCTTTTATTAGTCATTTATTAATTCTATTTTTCTGTATTGTGTTTCTTATTTACATATTTAGGAATATGCGTATTTGGAGAATTTTTTTAATGCAGCACAGTTGCTGGTCCTCTGTCCGAAGTCAGATGTAGGGTTCAATTTCATCTCATAACTTCAAAGCACAGAGACTGTCAGAAACGAAGGCGGCTGTGAGGAAGACCTAACAAACTGTCAGAGGCCCTGCATGTCTGTTAGAAGAATTTGCTTGTGTTAGAAAGGTTCTGAGCCTTACTGGGCATTGAAAGATCAGCAGTCCATATCTACCCCTGTGGCCCACAGAAAGGACACAGCCTTTGCTCCCCACCTACAGCTCTGGAGGTGACTCAAGGAGGACTCAAGCACGCCACGGTCACTGAATTAAAGTGTGCTGAGAAAATAATGGGTCCTCTAAAGATTATTTTTTAAATCTCTTGACATTTTGGAGTTACAATGATGGAGCATTTGTGTCCCGAAATAGAGTATCTTGGAACCTCTGTCATTACAGGACAAATCAGGACACCACTGACATTTCCTTGCTCCGTAGAGGACCTAAACTCTGAGGCTATCTTACAAGGAAAACTGTGCAAGTAGCACCACTTGAGAATTCAAAACTAGGCTGAACAATTCGCCAGAGAGTATGCAGTAAGACATAATCACCCTCTGACAAGTGACCTAGACTAGAAGGCCAAGCAGGACTTTTCCGGCTTTTACTTTTATTATTCCTTGCTGTGTGATTATTTGGGAAGACATAAAAGTTCCTATCAATTTAGAGAGTATCGTTTTATATGCAAAACTCATAGTACCAATCTCAGTACAAGGAACTGCGCTTTGCAAATAACATTTTCAAGAGCATTTCTGGAATTCCATTTCTGTCGGGCACCCTTACAAATATCCAGCCAACCTAAATAACAGCTATCCAGATTTCTTTTAAATGGTGACTTTGCTTCATTGATTCTATTTTGATACTATAATAAAATGGCACTGTGTAATTTTATTCTTTTCTTCATTCATAATTGCCCTTTTGATTTTGAAAATAATGCCTCTCGCTAACTGCCATGTGAGCTGCATTCAGTTTGTTATGTTATCTAAATTTGAGCAAATATTATAAAGCTTGCGCAGTTCCACCGAGGGACAGAATGTTCTCATTTCTTCAATTACTCACATTTGAATATAATGTTCACAAAGACATTTGCACTCGTTCTTCTTTTTCATAATTGGAAACCTTAAGATTAACACTGTTGTTTAAAATAAGATACATTTGAGTCAACAAGCCTTTCTAAACTTAATTTTCAGCACTCCAGGTTACTAATTTTTTTCTCTTCTAGCTTTCATTCAGAAGCAAACATATTTATCACACAAATGTACATTTTTAAATGTTCTTTCTGATTTAGGCCCGGTTTGTCAGAGATCCTGGCCTAACTGTGCCTGCTCAAACACTGCAACTATTGAAAACATCCTTCAAAGGGACGTGCCTTTTACTAAATTCAGTAGGAATCTCCCCACCGCGTGCAGGGTCACTGGGCTGGGTCTCAAGCGTTACCACCATTTAAGCGTAACCCCACAGCTTCTGAGGCTTATGCTTGCATCTTCCACCTCGTGTCTGCACCACGGCTGGATGTGCTGGAGATGGGTGTGAGGAAGGACGCATCGTTTCACGGCGTGATGCTATCTGTCAACGAAGTGGAGAGCTCTTGGTACGTATCTGGGCCTTTCTCTCCTTGAAATAAAAGAAGAATATCTCCTTGTACAAAAGGACAACTATAATAAGCATGTTTGCATAGAGCTGAAAGGGACCTCCTGGGTTGTTGAGCCTGCTACTACAAGCAATCATGTCATACTAGCAGTCCAAGCGACCCGCAGAGCTGGATTGCTCAATTGTTTCACACCTCGTGTGGCTATCCCAGCCTCTACTCGCTGAGCGAGGACCTTGGCCCCACACCATCTGCTTTCTGCTCCTCAGTTGGTGGAAAGAGGCCAGCGCCCTGGATCAGTCAGGCTCACCCTGTGGTCTCACAGAGGAGGTCTCACTGGACTGAGGATGGCACGACTGGACTCCAGTACCAGCCTGGGTGGGTTTACTTTTTAATCCTTGACTTTGGAAATTAGAAACCTGTGTTTTGGAATAGAAATGGTGAAGCTTCCAAGCTCCAGCAGGGCACTGCTGAACAAGCCCACTGCTAGCTGGAGCAACTGGGGAGCACGCAGCACTGTCCTCCCCCCAGCTCGCAGCACTGTCCTCCCTCCAGCTCACAGCACTGTCCTCCCCCAGGCTCACAGCAATGTCCCCTCAGGCACACAAGGGACAGAGGCACACCTTTTCCTGGGGCACTGCCCCACGATCTCTTTTACACTGCTCCGGAGGAACCAAACCTCCTCTCTTTGAGCCCTCTCTTCATTTTTACTATTCCCCCAGAACCATCCATGTGCTTTTATAATAGATATTAATTAAAGAAATGTGGTGAGTTTTGACAGCAGAAGGTGCCTGCTGTCTGCAAATAGCATGAATTGTAGAATACTTTCACTAGCACACAATACAAAGAAGGAAACAAAGAAATATAGACATTTTATTTAAGCAGTGTGGTGTTTAGTGTCACAAACTGAAGGGAAATCCAACTGCAGAATAAATAAGACATAAAAAGTGGATTAAGGACATAAGCTTTTGCACATACCATAACTTATAAGTAGGAACAACATATATCTATGTACCTTTGAATCTGGATGTATGCATACACAGATCTTTTTTCTCACTCAAGGGTATAGCCCAGGAATGTTCTTAATGAAGCATTTATAGTAAAATGGTCATAAGAAGCATCATACTTGAGGTCCATCCTCAAGTAAAGAGTGTTTCTCTCAAAACTTGCGATACTGGTGAGCAGCCATGCTTGGCCTGAACTGGAGCATCTGTTTCTTTTTGTTTAATGAATTTGGCTGCCCTGCTCTTTATGCATGAGAAGTACAGGCAGTTTGAGACACATTTAAATAAAACCATTCTGGCAGTTATTTGCCTCAGATGAAAGAAAGTAAGGCCAGCCTTCAGCATCCTATGTGGCTGCATATCCTTTTTTTAGTTCCCCAAAAGTTATGTTCTCATTAAAATGTCACCTTACAATAATTCTCTAATGTACTGGCTTCTGCCTTCATTAGCTGTTGAACCAAAGCTAGTAATGGAAAAACAGATTACCTTGAATTTACGATGAGCTAATTCTACTCCTTTTAGCCGCAATGATAAATCACCTTTTGTTTACAATTGAAAGACCAGTAATTTTGAGCAGAATGAAGAATGGATGGAAAAATATAGTTTTAACTATTGGCACAGATTGTTATGGGGCCCTGAAGCAACAATGTGGTCAACAAGCGAAACGTAAAAACAAGCTCTGGTAAAGCTCAGTCAACAACGCTTTCAAATTACACTTATTTTAGTCAGTGAAATATCCCACCATTCACCTCTGACAACGGGATTTGACCCATGGGGAATTCTCTGTCAAAGATGCAGTATTTTTAAAGGAGAGGTGGAACCCATGACATCTGCACAGAGACTTCATTTCTGGAAGGTCACCACCTAAAACCTTTCTGGACTGAAAGAAAATTAGAGGACTGAAACTTTTCAGGATGCAATTAGGGGTCAGAAAGTAAAATTGGGGCTTAAACCAGACACTCATTTCTGTAGTCTGGACCTTGTGGGAGGTTAGGGGGTGGGTGTCCTTCCATCTCCAACTGCTTTTAGAGCCTGTTTTCATGCTTCTCTGGGACAGTATCAGGGCCAGCACACATTCTGCAAAGTACTGAAGCATGTATAAACACACACATACACTCTGACCAGGCAGCAGAGGCATCTACAAGTTACTTTTGTGTTTCTCTAGTTCAAGGATCCCCCAAAAGCTATGCAGATTGATTTTGGCTTGTGCTGCCCCTGCAGGTGCCCCATTGGAGCGCTGCTGGACAGACTCCTGGTGTCAACAACAATTAGCCTATATTGGAAAGATCTTTTGGGAGACATTTCTCTGGCAATTTCTCTGGCTGCATGGAGTAGTTCAGTGTTAGTGCACTGAAATGGTCCCAAAATTCTTTCTTCTTTAATGGAAATCATGATAAAGTCAGTAGTATCTAAAAGGTACCAGATCTCATTCATAATGAAAACTTCCACAGAGCATCTTTGCAGATAGCAATTCTTTTTTTTGTAATTAGTTTACACTTTTTAATCCTTCTTTAAAAGCACAGATAGAAAAAGGCAATGAATAGGGGTGTCATACAGTGTCATTTACTGGCTTAGTATACTGCAGGAAAAGGTCTCACCTTCGTAGGCATGGGAAGGGAGTAGGGATTCATTATCATGTGTTAGAAAGATGACGGTAAATCCAAATTTATAACATTAAGCAGCTACATTGTATGTGAAAAAAAATAAAAAAGATGAGAAAACATTTAGAAGCTTTTCCTAAAGGCTTTTTTGTACCTGTCAAAATACACTGTAATTCTGTAGAAAGCAGATGATACATATGAAAATTTGTGTTAAAATGATCAGATTCTAAAGTAACAGAGTTCCATTTCTTCTGCAAATTAGTTTCTATATGTATACATATCTAATTATCCACCTCTACGTTTCCTTTTCTTTTTATTTTCCAGCAACCGTGATTTATATGTTCTATTTTGACCAAGTTGTAAAAGCCGAGAATAACAAGTCAAAAAAAGTAAAATAAAAAAATAAAAAGGATGCTGTTGGGACAGTAGTTGCCTAAGGGACAAAACAAAATGAAACGTTTTAGCTCATCAGGCAAATACCATGTCTGCCTCCAATAAAGGGCAGTATTTTCATTTGACTGGTTCAAAGAAAGCAGTCCTCCCAATCTGTTTGTATTCCTTTTCCTTCCTAAGTGAAGGAAGGTTGTAGTTAGGGTACAGATTTAACTGTTGAGGTGGGAAAGCTTCTATTCATTTTGTCTGCTTAAAAAAGCTGCAGCAACTAATGTTTTTAATCTTTTTTTTTTTTTATATCTCTCTCTCTTTGGGTAGAAGCTGGACTTACATAGGACACATTGCCTTGTCTCAGACATCAGAAGAGTAAGTGAACACACTTATTTAGACCACCCACAACAATTAATTGATTTTAAAAAAAAAGCTTACAACCATCTTCGTCTTGACTTCAGTAACCTAAGAATCCCATTCTTACTCTGGAGTTGATGGCAAATGTATTTCCAGTTACTACATTCAGAAAGGGATTTAATTTTGCCCAGAGAGCAAAGTTTATCAGAGTAAGAGATACTTGTTTTACATATGAACTGAAATCTGCTGCAAACTCTCTTCCTCCAAACAGCAAAACATCTGTGCAACCTGCTCTAGGTGGACCTGCTCTGGAAGGCGGGTTGGACTAGATGATCTCCAGAGGTCCCTTCCAACCCTTATCATTCTGTGATTCCTTTTTAATTTTATAAAGTCTCCCCAGGTGAGTTTGTCAGGAATCTACAGCTGAGACACTGTGGGAATATCTTCCTTTCTTCAACCATTTTGTTGTTTCACTTACTTAAACCCTGACTCCTTCAGGGTATTTTGCTCTTCAGGCGTACAATGAGATCTTTCATTGTACATGGTTTAAGGAGCTATCATTGTTGTCAGCTGTGCCATTTTTTATTTGACTCACTGATATTTAGTGTTTTTCCTAAAGTTCCCTAACTCCTTGGCTGAAACAACTAAATAAGAGTTTGAGGGAGGTTTCTTAGCACTTTGGATGAGAGGACAAAATCTTTAAGAATTTGAACATTAAAGCAAATACAGAGAACCCAATACTTCTAAAATAGTGAGATTTTAAATCCTTTCATGACTTTGTAGTATTTGGCATTAACAAAAATGCTGCAATAATACACATAATATATAGTCATAAAAATGTTTGCTAAAAATGATCCTTCATTAGTTAGCAATAGAGCTTCTGATTCAACAATGAAATTTAATGAAAAACTAATAACCCATGTGCCCATGCGAGTATGTCTTATTTCTGTGGATGCAATTTTCCTCCCAGCCTTATGAGAAAAACACTTGGCTCTCTTTGCCTTCCTTGTTTTTATGCTGACAGTTGTGCAGGTCTGTCTTTATAAATGATTACAAAAGCCCCTTTCAATCACTCACTATACTTTTTACATTTAAGAATGCTGATTTATCCTAATAAGTATTAAATCTGCCCTGAAGCTGTTTTCCCATCTCCTCCCCCAACAAATTTAGAAGATCTTTCAAGTGTTTTCTGACTTACAGACCTATTTCAGTGTCTGCCCCTTATACTTCTTTGCTTCCCTTAGTATGTTTCTACCCTTCAAAATTTCCGTATAGATCACTAATTAGAAAAATCATTTTGATAAGCCGGTTCTGAAGAGAAGAGGTTGCTCTCCTGCCAAGTGATCAGTGGTTGTTACACCTAATTGCAGCCGTTGCTTTGTCTCTCTGAGTCATGTGTGCCGTTGAGCATCTCTCAGGACGAACCCAAAACTACCTTCTTCAACCCTCTCACAGAGGCTTTTTTAGTAATTTTGAAGCTTTAATTTATGCTAACCTATAGTAAAGGGGTCTTGAGGAGCATCTACAATTGTCGGGCAGGCTGAAAAGGGTACACGTCATACATCTGACTTCTGATAGTTTTCTTCCACTGGCAGATCCTCAACTTCCTCCCATCTGGGGAATCTTCAGCTGCCTGATCAGAGCAACCTGAAGTCTTACTTGCACTTGCCAAGCAGTGAGAAACACGTCTATTACCTGCCAGGATCTAGTCTTGTAGTCCAAACATGTTTTCCAGCTATAACACCAAGGTTTTTGTGAAGATTTCAGCTTATGCTGCATCAGAATATTGCAAATCTGCATGTTAAACCTGCTTCTTGCCTAAAGCTTTCACTATAGGATGTTGCAGGAATTCCTAAAGAAAGAAGGCAAATCATTAAAAAGTCTCAAAATAGTGAGTGATACAACACACACAATACAGGCAGAAGAAAGCAGGAACAGGAGCATTTATTAAACCATGACAATAGAGGAAATTAGAATGAAGATCTAAAAAATGCTAACAAACATTAAAAAAAAAAAAGTACATTTTGTAAAATACATGGGAGTTTTGAATTTGGTATCTAAGGCAAGTATTATCAATCCTCTCCTGAGTTCTTTTGTTCCAGACTCCTTACCCAGGGATTCTGCAAGCAAGACAGAAAAAAACTTCAGAACATAAAGCAGTTAATGGCAAACAGAGAGAAGCAGGTAGGTAGTGTTTAACCAGCTGTGGGGATAAGCATAGACGTGCTCCCACCCCTAATGAAGCACCTCGAGAGCTTTTTCTGGCCAGGCAGGCACACGTGGGGAGGGGCAGGGCTGGCCTCTGCAGCTCCTTGGGGCCAGGTCCTCAGTGTCACGGGGCTACCCTCGTGCACCCACTCCTGGTGGCACTGACCATTTGACCTGATGCTTCGCAACTTGCGGCCCCAACTAACATGACCAGCCTCCCTAATGTTTTTCCTTTACCTTTTCACACTGATATTTTTCCTCTTGAACCCTCCAGCTGCTTCTGATCCTACCTCAACAATCCTCCTTCTGCCTGTAATTTTTACCTTCCTTATCTCCTTACAGCCTTTCTCACAGCTTTTTGTGAGCAGTCCAGGCAGAGGTTATGCAGCTGTGCCACATCAGAGCTGAGTCACGGGTACGTGGTCAGAGAAACCCTGGGTGGCTGGGGAAAGCATACAGCAGGGGCTACAGAAAGTGGGGGTTACCAAAAAATGTAATAAATTCCTAAATACATCAATATAAATCTACTGTTTCTGTCAGCATAATGTATCCATAAAAAAAAAAAAAAAAATAAGTTCCTTGTGAATTAGAAATAGCTTACTCCTGTAAGCTAGCTAGTTACAAAGAATTTTACATGGCAAGCAACACATGCCTAGGACAAGCCACCCAATTTTTCACACTAATGATGTATATCAAATGCTGGGCCTGGCATTCCGAGGCACCCATAACTCCTAACCTACTGAGAGCTTTAGAGACGCAACATCTGTAAGACCAGACCCAAAATGACAGAAAAGTATTGAAGGTCATGCAGAATAATTTACCTCAGCTTTGGGTGTTTGATAGATGAGAAGGCTCTTACTCATTGGAAATGTTAGGAAGCAATACGAGAACAAGTGAGAAACAGAAATTTATAGATACATAAATTTCAATGCTAGTAGAATCATCTAATCTGACCTGCATACCATAGGCCATGAAATTCCGTCAAGTAATTGCCACATGAAGCTCATTAATTTGGGGCTAAAGTGGTGCTTATCTCCCCACAGTAACAATTACCAGATAGCATCAGAAAACTGTTTTTTAAGAGGAAAAAAAAAAAAAAAAGAAATTTACTAGCGGAACTCTATCCACCCCCTTTTTCTATACATGCTTGGTGGAAGTTTTCAGAAAGCTGAACTGCAGTAAGATTACAGAGAATAAATGAGAAGCACCTATGCAGTTTGCACATGACATTGCACTTCCTGAGTATCTAGCAGCTACAGAGAAGAGGATAATAAATTATCTTTATGCAGCAAGCAAGAACCGGAAAGTTAAAATAAACACGAAGAAAACTAAAGGTGACATAAAGCATTTACACCCAAGAAAAAAATGGTAAATGGAAAGTAATAAAAAAGCTGAAGCATACATTTACCTTCAATAGCTTTTCACTTTAGAAAATGATGATCATGAGAAAGAAATTATTTTAAAAAATCTAGGATAGATGGAGAGCAGCTGAAAGGATGAATGCAGTTCTGGAAAACAACAAAAGTATGTCCTTTGCAGAGAAGATTACTGGCTGGGGAGGTAGTTAGCTCTCTGTGACCTATGCCAGAGCAGGAAAAGTGGATGAAATAACAGCAGAAGTTGAACATAAAAAAAAAACAAGTAAGCCCATGAACAGTGAGGCTGTTCAAATCTATTTCACATGGATTTGTCTTGCATGTCATACATCACATTTACTCACCATAAAAAAAAGAGCCTCTCTGTGTATCTACAAGTAGTCCCACCATAACACAGAATCACAGAATGGTAGGGGTCAGAAGGGGAACTTTGGAGATCACCTACCAAAGCAGATTCACCTAGAGCAGGTTGGACAAGAATGTATCCAGGCAGGTTTTGAAGATCTTCAGAGAAGGAGACTCCACCACCTCTCTGGGCAGCCTGTTCCAGTGCTCTGGCACCTGCAAAGCAAAGAAGTTTTTCCTCATGTTGAGACGGAGTTTCCTGTGTTCCAATTTGTGCCAGTTGCCCCTTGTCCTGTCACTGAACACCACTGAAAAGAGTCTGGACCCTGTATTAAACATAGCTCTCCCCAGATTCTCATAGGCTTTGCCCCATACCGCTACCTGCTTTGTTCCCAGTGCTCCCACACCATGGTACCACCATCTGCCCATACATCTCTCAGGGGTTTACTGGCTGGGCAAGAGACAACACGGGCACAGGACTATAGACATCCTGACTGCCCGTGCTGGCTGTCTGGGTGGCTGCTGTTAACCAGGGCTAAATCATGATCAGATCCTCCGTTCCTTTCACTCAGAAGGAGCATTAGTGGAGTCAATCTCCTCTACACAGTCCCTGATTATTACAAAATTTGTAAGACTTAGGAATCTTTGAGGCCTCTGCCTAAATTGGATAAAAACAGACATGGGGGGAGAAGAGGAAGTGGAGGACAGTACAATAACACAATCTTATTAATCTTATTTCTCATGAAACCAGGCTAAAAAAAAAAAAATGTGCAATTTATTCAGTAGAGGAAAACAGAGAAAAAAAATATGCCATCTTCACAAGACTAAATCCGGATGTGCAGGCTTAATATTTTTGCAAACAAAATGCAAAAGCCCATTTTAACTGAGTCATCAGGATGTCAATTGCCTAATCAGAAAAATTAGGGGATCTCAATACTATTCATTACTTTTTGTTTTAATCGTATGTGGGAGGTGGAAAATTGAATCTAAGCATTTTGGTCAGTAACAAGGCCTTTGTGGCTCTCTCTCATAGAAGGAGCACACTTCTAGGTGTTTCATGAGGAGAGTGATGTACAATTACCAGTACAAAGGATGATACAAAATGTACCCATCTAGCCAGTGAAAGAATACCTAACGTAAGGCATGAAATTAATAAATGTATAAACAGATTAATTGAACAAATGCAGCAGCAAAAGCAACTTCTATCAGAACTAAATGACTGAGACAAATATGCGTGTCATTTTTATTTAAAGTTCCTTATTTCCTTTAACTATAAATACTACATAAACTCTTAGCATATAAACTTACATGAATAAGTGCTTAAGTTGATAACACTTCTATAAATATAACAAATGTTTCTATAAATGCAACCACATCCTGATGAAGAATAATTATTTTTCTATTTTCTCAAGTCTCTCAGCAATAGATACTTGAATAAATGTGAGACAGTATCATGCTAATAAATGTCTGTAGGACATGCAACTGGGGAGTTGGAAAGATCATGAATTATTTATCATTGTCACTGCTACAGCTTTTTGCAAAAAAATAATGCTTGAGTGCCACCTGGGACACGGGACAGAACCGTTCCCCTAACTCGGTGGATTTTGATGCTACTGAAGGAAGAGCCAGAACCTATTTCAGTGATGGTGATAAAGCACTGATGAGCCTTCCAGCTATCTCATATCTTGGTGTAAAAGGAGATCCAACATGCCTATGGTGTTGTTTTCAGGGCAGGATTTTATGCCTGAAGTTTTTCTTCTAGAACCGGTTGTTGGCTAGTTGCCACTTTCTTCCTAAAAGAATGTTCAATAGGGAACTTCTCCTTTGTCCTATTCTCCCTGTTTTTCAGTGTCCCATCAGGTGTGAAAACTCCCACCCACCTAATGCCAAGGCTGAGCTTCAGCTGCTTTAGCTTTCATATCTTGCACTGGAATAGGTCACTGTCAGCTTCTGCTAGAGTCAATGGAGAAATGTACTTTTAGTGGTTGGTTGACCTATTTCAGGCATCAACTTTAAGTCTGAAACATGAAGTTTATTATAAAGCATGCATTTCAGGTTTGATTTTTATTAATTTTTTTCCCTTGGAGGGGTAGGGATTGTACTTCTGGCACTTGATTCCTCCAGTTTATTTTAGGCATTGACTTTAAGGTTGAAATCAGTCTTGCCCAACCAGTACCAATATGCTCTGAACTTAGGTACATAAACTTTTGATTACTCTCAGAGTTGTCTGGAAGGAAAAGGGACATTTTATAGATGTATTTATTGCAGTCAGTTACATGTGAAATCTCTCTCGGTTCATGCAGGAGGAAAAGGCGATCCAAGGACACCCAACACACTGGCGGCTGAAGGTGTGGTATGCATGATTCCAATTACACTTGACACTGAAGTTGATGCCTTGATGAAATAATTACTGAAGCTTGCAGGAAGCTGCAAAGATTCATACATATGCATCAGGAACCCTATTGAAATATGGGAAAGCAGCAGCTGACTTCGCTCCGAGTCATTGGGGAACAATGATATTTTTTTTTTCTGTCTTCCAATGTATAACAACTAATTACCCTTGTCCACTAATTATTATCTTAAAAGTGAATAACCTGTACTATTCTTGTTTTGTATACTATCCTCCTAGAACTCCTTTGCCTTATACATATTTAGACACAGAAGACTTCTACTGAATTTTCTGTTGAGATTCCCACCAGCTAAAAAGCATTAGGGTTACCACTCATGGAGGGAAAGCAGGCTGTGATGAGGACAGAGGCAGCTTGGAAGAACCGGACACCAGGTTGGAAAAAGATGTGAGTCACCTTGAGAAGCAGCTCATCTGTGAGCTAAAGGGAGCACAGCTCCAAGCCAAAACAGTGCAGAAGGCAGTTGTGAAGTCCGCTATTATTTCCCCTCCCTGTACTTCTCCTAAATATAGTAAATAGATACATAAATATAGAGCACAAGTCTTATGAGGAGCAGCTGAGGGACTTGGGGTTGTTTAGCCTGGAGAGAAGGAGACTCAGGGGAGACCTTATCACTCTCTACAACTACCTGAAAGGAGGTTGTAGCGAGGTGGGGATTGGTCTCTTCTCCCAAGTAACAAGCCATAGGACAAGAGGAAATGGCCTCAAATTGCACCAGGGGAGGCTTAGGATGGATATTAGGAAACATTTCTTCACCAAAAGGGTTATCAAGCATTGGAACAGGCTGCCCAGGGAAGTAGTAGAATAATCATCCCTGGAGGTATTTAAAAGATGTGTAGATGTGGTGTTGAGGGGCATGGGTTTTGTCAGTGTTAGGTTGATGGCTGAACTTGATGATCTTAGAGGTCCCTTCCAACCTAGATGATTCTGTGATTCTATGAAATAATTTCTTTCCTTTGCATTTCAGAGAGATAAACTTGTTTTCCTGGAAAGTAGAACCAGAAGTTTTCCAAGCAGACCAGCAATTTCACAGGACCTAGTAAGGTGCAGGTGAAGTCCCAGTTCTCTCCCATGAGGGAGCATCCAGCCTCCATCCAGGAGTCCTGGCCCCTGCACAATAAGGCCAGCTGGCAAATCAGCAAGGAGTAGAGAGCGTCCCATGGACAGGGTGGTAGGGTTTCCTGCAGCAGACAGCAGGGAGTATGGGGACAGTCAAGGTCTGAAGCCATCACACCTAAACTCCTTCCCTCCACCAAGTCCAGCCCTCAGGAGGGGAGCAACACTCAGTTATATACTATTTTCTTGCAGTTAATAGAGAAGAATCTAGTTCTATTTTTTTAACTATCATATATTTTTGAATACAAGGGTGGCCACGGCTGGAAAATCTTAAATCATATACCTACATCAAGCAAAGATGGTAATTCTGAGGTCAGTATGTTTCCCTGACTGATCATTTCTATTCGTGGCTGTGGTTTTGTGCTTGCTTTCTGTGTCAGAAGCAGGGTGTGGGTGTAGCAGAGAGATGGATAATGTAAGTGTTTGCAGTTGAGGAGAGCAAGTGGCTGCCAGATAACAACTCTTTTATTTCTTAATTCTACTCACCAGCCTCATCCCTCCCACAGACTATTTCTGCAAGCAAGTCCTCTGTTTCTTTTTCACCACTAGATGGTAGTAGCAGGTAAAGACTTGCTTTTTTTTTTTTTTCCCCCTTCTCTCACCTCCCTTTCTTTGTTTACTGTCTGTGAATAGTTTTAGGACACTGGTTCCAGTAAAAGGTTTATTGTTTCCTCTGAATGATCAAATGATTACATAGGCGCTATAGATTTAAAATTCACTGTTTGCAAAGTAACCATTTCCTTCCTTTTCTAATCCTCACACCCTCTCTCCCCCCACATCTTCGCTGTATTTAGAGGGGCTGCAGATCACAGGCAGCAACCATTATGGGCAGAAACAAGCCTCACTTGCCCACAAATTCCCACCGAAGAAATTCTTACCTACCACAAATTACACTCAACATTTTCAGCAATCACTTCTTTATGGGTATTAAGGGGCCTGGGCAGCTGTTCTGTGGCCTCCAAAGCAACCCCGTGCTCTCCTTTGGGCTGCTGTGCCTTTCTTACCCCACTTGGGTGGGAAGAAGCATCCCCAGCCCTGACAGCTCTGCAGAGGGATGTCTGCAGCCTGGTCGAGGGGCAGCTGCGTCTCCTGACATTGTCAGCCACACAAAATGGGGCAAGAGGTATTGTGACTTCCCCTTGACTCCAAAGTAGGCTCATCTGGTTTGGTTTTCACATGGGAAACATTTTTGCTCTGTAGACGCAGCCACCAATTAATAAAACATTGTTTTAAATTAGTGGAAGCTACCCCAAACCCTCACTAACGTTTCATCAATGTGCTCTGTATCAAAGCTGTTTTGCACAACCATTATCATCTAGAAAGGAGGGAAAACAGAGTCAGTGCAGCTGTCACTTGATAATATCAAATATTATCCTTTGCTACTGATCACAAAAGCATCATTTAGCAAGTGCTTGATGACCAAAATATGGATATTAAGACTGCATTTTCTCTAAAGATATTTATTATAAATGGACCAGAACAAATTAAGTACTATATGTAATAAGTACTACATACACTCTCCCAGTCCCTTGGGTACATGCTCATATTCAGTTTACTTCATTTATGTGACCCCAAGCCTGACCCATATGTTAAAGTGCAGGTCAATTTACTTAGAGCTGTATTTACTTTTTAAATGGATGGTACGAATCTACAATAATGATAACTGAAGGAAAAGCCTCCTTTCTTTTAATGAGCTTTTTGGAATTTTCTCAATAGGCCTATCTCATGATCGTGTATTTCAGCACAAATAAAAATGCCTGTTCAACAGACTGTTCAAGACTCAATTCTGATGGGTATTTTCATCCTTTTTACATAGCTACAGACAAAAACCAAAATAACAACCAAGCAATACAAAAACATATATTCCTACATCTATTTGGGTTAGTCTGGATTAAAGCCTCCATTTTCCCTACGGCCACCTTTGCTTTTGTAAGGTATTGAAGACATACATCTTTTCTCTTTCATATTGACTTCTCTCTGCCTCTTCTGCCACAGGAGAACAACACTTAAAATAAAATAAAGTTAAAACTGAGGGGCAGATCCTCAGGTGCTGAAAATCAATATTGCTCCAATGAACTCAATTTATGCAAATTTTGATTAGTTCCAAAATTGGGCCCACTGGATTTTAATTGCTTTTCAACATCTGATGTAGCTTTTGACAACAAAAGCAGAAGGCAGGCAGTTCTAACCAACCCTTTAATTTTCACTAAAGGAAGGATGTTTAAGGTTTAATGAAACATTATTCAGCTAGAATTTCTCCTTTCAATTCATAAGTACATCCACAGTCTGTTCTGTGACTTCAATACTTCATATTCATTTCCAGGTACCTGGTTCAATTATAAAATGTTCAGAGAAATGACTGTATTAATAAGGCAAATATCTATCAGAGGAGAAATATGTTCTTACAGTGAAATCATTTGTGCTGGCATCAGGCGTTTTGGACCACCTTGCCGCTCTCCCACAGGCTTTCTGTGTGTTCTTGAACAAGCCACCTATGAAATGGCTCCTCCAAGCCTGACAATGGGCATTTAGTGAAAGCCCCAAATTCAGAACGAACTTCAGAACTGTGTACTCCACTGTGGTCCATTCTTATGTGAGACATCTGCTTCTCATTGTGGAAGGCCGAGTTGGACTCCAGGGATGACAGTTCTCGTCTGCTTGACCCCATATGTATGTTTTCTCCCCCAAAATAGGGGGATCTCATCCATACTGCTTACTGGGACCAGTCTCCCAAACCATGCCCAGACACAGCACTAGATAGATGGTGCAGGCCAAAATCAAGCTGAGGGAGCCTGGCCTGAGCCTCTTTGGTTTATTAGTGTAGAGAGAGCACTGCAAGAGGAAGCAAAATAACTGCTAATGGTGTCTCAGTGCTGGGTCCGTGATACAGAGACAGGAATACCTGACTTGTGTAGAAATGCACTGTCTTGTCTGGTTAGGTTTGTACAGCTCCCATTGGACAAAAAGTAAAACAGCCATCTGGCTGCTTTGGGTAAGAATTGTTTTCTTATGGGGAAAAAAAAAATCCCCCAAATTTTCTGTGGGGAAAAATTGGCTCCTTGGCTTTTCTTTGAGCCAAAATATTTTGTTTTAACTCGGTTGAGTAGGAACCTGGTTTCTGCAACAACACTGTATTGTATGTATTGGGTTTGTAGCTTTAGCCCCCTCTATCTCCTGTGGTTACCTCCCAGATTAGACTCCATCTGCACGGGTACAATCCACTCGCTCCTCTCGCCGTCATCCCTGCGGCTGCGACGTGGCGCTGGAGATGCGGTCAGAGCCCGGGGTCTTACCCACCAAGGCCAGAATGACACAATAGACAATTCAAACTCCAAACCCCATCAGGCAGCGCAACGCTGCAAAAATATGCAGCTTTTGTGCTCAGCTGGGAAAAAGATGAAATGTTCAATTGTTTCCAAAACCGTGTTTTTCAGAACATTTTATTCCACAGTACGTGTTGATATTTTGACTTCTTGTCCCAAAGTGGATGGAAATTCCAACTTTGGTTCAGCCCTTGCTGCAGCCTCTAGCTCCTTCTATAATAAAAGCAAACCAATTACAATAAAACAAAAATAGTTTTTAACGGTTACACAGTTTCAATGATGCCTTGTACAACAGTGACAATATTTTAAAATTAAGCTTTATTCTTTACAGAATACAAAAGCTTTCAAGATCTTCATCACAGAAAATGGCAAGTTCCTATTAGTTGCATTGCATTTTGTGTGTGCTATATATTTCTTCTTTGCCTGACTCATGACAGGACTTCCAATGTGAAACATATAGTACATTCTGCTCTCAGTTACTCCGGTGCAACCGCATTGATTTCAGAGGCTATGCTGAGCTTTGAATTCTGTTCCCACAACTGCATGTTCACACACTCTGCAGCCAGACTTGCTCTCTGTTGCACTCCTTTGGGACACAATTTCAAGAATGATTCAAGATGCCTAAAATATGCAGTTGTGGTTTTTGTTCAATATAGTTTGCTCCCAACAATGGTTATAATTAATCAGGGCTTTTCACTCTCACTGACATTGTGGTTACTTCTGAGTTTTCTTTTTTTTTTTTTTTTGCAAGACAGAAAACTATGGAAAGCAAAGATAATTTTTAAAAATTCAAAGAAAAGTTATTATACCATGTTGTGTGACTGCTCAGAGTGCTTTAAAATTGGCAGCTAGGTTATGTTTTGGGATCAGATTGCTGTGCTGTTTGTTTGCAGAGGGATAATGACTTTGCAATATCGAAAGCACTGCCTAAAGGATAATGGAGATAAAGAATGAATGTGTTCTTAAGAGCAAAACTTTTTCTTTCATATGGCATATGAGAAGGTCTACGTCCTTAAGAGGCTAGGCTGGCTATAGCTTTGTAATTTATAGAAAAGTTCCAGTTATAAACATCTGCATATAAGCTGCACAGTATCACAATGAGATATTATTAAAAATTCCCCTCTGATTGTTTCTTGCTGTTGTTGACATATGAGTTGGTTAGCATACTGTCAGACTACACTATGACACCTAAAATTACCATTTTTCAGAAACACCATTCTTTTAAAGCTTAGCACTTTAAGTATCTCATCCTCTGAGGAACTCAGGGCGGCTGTTTGAAAGTCAGTGACTTATCAAAGAGCAGAAGAAATACTAAGATAGCACTGGAGTAACTCTTGATGTCTGAGGATTCAGCTATATCATCAACAACAATGCAAAGGAGAGGAATCTCTACTAAGAAAAGTCTTCCCTAATAAAATCTTTTCTCTACCATTTTTACAATGCTTTACAAACTTCATATCAGATCTGATTTGCATGTGCAACATCACTGCTTTTTTATTTCATAGTTGCTAGTCATCATATAGAAGGCAAATTTCTGATTAATAGATCAACTTCTAGCAGCTTGAGTTCTCATGTGTTCAGCTTTCTGTCAGTATTGCGAGCATCCTTTGTTCATTTAACTGAGTAATGGAAAAATGGCAATATGCTCAAAATAACTTACGGTATAAACATGGATTCTGTGTCAATATATCACAGAGATGACACATCAGAAAATTTTTTCAACCATTTCTACCAGCATAAGGCAGGGCAAGATTTACAGAACATCTCAAAGGCTTCACCCACTGTGCGAGTACCCACATCCTGCTCAGATGAGCCCAGGCTGTCCTCAGCTTTATACAGTGCCTTGCTGTAGATACCATGCACCTCAAATTCCTACACTTATACTCTGTGTAGATATGCTCAGGACTAAGATTTTGGGGTGCACGATGCAGATTTCCCACTGTTGGAAAGTATGATGCTTAAGAAATGACTTGTGGGTTTTGTGGGACACCTTACTTTATTTTCACAGTTTCAGCATAGACGTGATCTGGGTCTGCTTTGCATCACAAGTGGAAGTCCCAACCTCAAATGAAATGTCCTGTTTTCAAGATGCAGTAGGCAACTGATCCTTATGGGCCTGCTAAGCCTGAAGGACACTCGTCCTTCAAAATGGCATATTTGCAGCAGACTGGACACGCTTCAACAACAATGCAGTGCAATTCCACTGCATCCAGTGGTACATATTAGGGAGAAGAGCAAAGTTAGAGAGTGGGATCATACCATTTTGGGTATCAGCAGTGGAAGCAGAGCCCCCAGGCTGAAACTGCTGAGAGGAACCTTGTCCCAGTTTCAAATGAAGGTGATTACAGTGGTGCACAAGTTGACGGATGTGCACTGCTGGAAGCGGATAAACCAGACTAGCACAGGTAAGTGCATAACCAGTTTGGTACTGTCCAGTCAACCGTGGGAAGTTTGCAGTGGGATCTTATAATGGTTTATAGCACGCAGATGGCTGGATAAGGGATATAACTTATAGTCAGTGAAATTAAACTTTTTGGTTGTCATGGGTATGGCCAGGATTTGTGCTGAGGAAGGAGGAACCAAAAGTGTCAGAGGCAGAAGATACTTCGCCTCAGATCTGCAAGGCATGTGGTCTTAATTGCAGGTTCATTAACACCCACATGGGGAGCAGAGGCAAGATGTGTAATGCCAGGGTATTGAGGAAGCCTGGCATTTACAGGCTGGGACAAATAGGAACTCATTTTCCTCTTAACATTTTTGTTATCAATGAGGTGTTAGTGCTAACAATTATTCTGGAGGACTGACTTTGGCTTTATCTGCCTTGGAAAAAGAAGTTTAGGTTAAATACAAAGCAGTTTCAGTAATACAGTGGAGAGCACATTTAGCTAGTTAAATGGAGTATGCATTTACATAGCAGACATTAACTAAAAGAGCATTTGGATACCACTGTGACAAGTATCATCCAGACTGTAGCATTCTGCACTACAACCGCAGGGGTAAATTTGAGCACTTTCAACGGAAAGAATCTAAGGGGACTCACAGTTTTTGGACGCACCCAGGTAACTATAGCCCTCAATACTGAGCCAGGTACAGAGCTAGCAGAGGGGAGGTCACATCTTCCTCATAATAATAACAATATTATTCAATGTGTTCTGTTATATAGCATTGCATTGGTGGGTTATTTTGTAAATACTTTATAAAGGTATCTGTACTGCATGAATGATAAGAACCACAAGGAAAGAGCAATTATTCTCTCAGGATGGGTAGGGAGGGCTGCTGTTAGTATTTGAGGATTAAAGTATGGTTTCTGAATTTCAAGTCTGTTGCTTTTTATCTTGATTTTTAGATGTAGAGGGGACTGTCATAATCAATTTTATTTAACATCTGTGCCTGAGAGTTGTATGAGGCATCCCTTGTGCAGTCTAGATGATTTGTATGTTTTGCAACTTAGTGAAAAGCATTCTTATACTTTTCATCATATTTCTTTATTTGACAGTAGCTTCAAAACCATTATTATGTAGAGAAACACACATAATAGAGAGTAGAGGAGTCCTATAAGTTAGGAAATATAGGGACCTGAAATACATCCATATGCCAGTAATGGCCATTATGCTCTCTATCCTATTTGTTACTACTTGTGAAAAATTAGAGTGGAGAAAGGAAAGGACCTTTTGTTTTAAGATATTCAGATTAATCTGTTTGCACTGAGCACAATGGAGTGACTAGAGTTGTTGATAAAGGCAGTATCTCTAGAATTACCTCCTGTGATTAGGAAAAAAAGAGACCAATCCTAAATGAAAAACGGGGTAATTGATAGTGGCAGAATGTCCCTTCCTCACTCCACCCTTCTCCAGTCTCCCCTGCTTTTCTGCTAGCAAGGTTTCCCTTAGAGGATGCACAATGACTGATGCCTCCTTTTCTCTTTCAGTTCTTCACTGTTCCCAGATTATTTAAATCAGAGCATTTTAGGCCTAATATTAGCTGAGCAAGAAATACCAGCTCTCTGGAATCCCTCCCAGGGAGCAGTCAAAATGAGGAGGACAGGCTACAGCTACTGCCTGGAAATTTTGGCACTTATCACCGCTGCACATTATACTGGCCAATATGCTCTTAAAACCTGTTCAGTGCTTTTATAGCAAAGGCATAAAACCCAGCAATGACTGATGTAACCACTCACTGAAATCAATTATATAAAAACACTGCTCAGGCTATGAAAATAACTCTATAATCATAGTAAAAATTGCAAAAGACTGCTTATGAGACAGTCAGAGCTGTATGTTGGGTGTGTCCCCCCTCTCTGCCTACCATTTTGAAGACATGAGATCAGAAGGGATGTAGCTGGAAAGAGAAGACAAAAGATTAATTGTGAAAAGTCACCTTATATGCTATGCTCTTAACTGAAACTGAGCATACTCCAGAAGTAAACTGTTTCCTGTAGCAGGAAATGTATTGGTCAAAAACCCAGGAAATTCCTCCCGAACATATTTATACTATATGTACTTAGAGGTAGCAATAAATAGGATAGATAGCCTTAAAGGATTGTGGATGTGTTTCAAGTCCATGCATTCCCCTGCCTGGGTTATAGCAGCATTCCCAGATCTGTACGTACATATGTCCCCTATATCCGCTTTCTTAGTTCATTGTCTGGTTGCAGTTGATCCATGTTAGCTCTACTCAGAACCTGGGATTCCTCCTTGAGATCATCTTCTTGTCTGTATAAAGTACCCAGTTGAAAAGTGGAGTCTGGGGGAGAAAAGGCTGTGCTGTGGGTGCTGAGTAGGGCACGCTTGTACTCCCTGTTGCAAAAACACAAACTGGGAATCGTTGTAAGCTTATGCTGGGAGATTTATATTCCACGTACTTTATCTACACACAGTGCTGAACTCCAAATCCCGTGCACTTTCCCAGATAAATTATTTGCATGACGGTAGGTTATCTTTAACCTGCTGTAGCAGGGTTTAGCTGTGTCTCGTTTGTGGTTCAAACGGTGAATAGAGTTTTCTCAGAGACAGATACCTTCCTGAAATCAGAGAACTGGGAAAAACCAATGGAGAGAACATAAAAGGAACGAAATATAAATTCAGGGAGTTTCAGAAATAGCACTGGTGACCTGTTTGAACTCAAGTCCAGCTATATCCTAAAGCCAGGAAGAATAACAACTTGCCGATGATCTTTAGCAGTAACACCTGGCTAAGATAGCTGATTGTAGGTGCACCTAGTTGCAATTATATCCAAAAATAGGAAGAGGGGAAGGGCATCTTTATGAACCTGAACACAGGGATAGCCCATTTTGCTGTCATCCAAAAACACTCAACCAGAAACAATGCTCAATGATTATCTAGCACTGCTACTGATGGGCCCAATTTTGCTTGCAAAGACATCCTCGCTGGCTCCAATTATGATTAAATCTGACCTACTGGGTTATCAATGAACCTTTTTATTTCTTGCATTAAGCTGGTCATAGAAAGTTTAATGACCATCAAGATTATTTGCAATGCAAGAAAGATACAAATATTATCAGGTAGAAGAAGCACGACTGAAATTATCAGCAAAACTGAACAAAATATCAGTTAATCCGGTTAAGTTCTTGGAAGTTCCCAATACGTTTAGCTAACAATGTGCAAAAAAATTCAACAGAAGAAGTTACAGGCAAAAGCTGAAACGTAAGAAGATGAAAAATTAAGAAATAAGTATTTCCAATATAAGATAGTCATGGTATCAAAGGAAAAATATGACCTTGTGATGTAAGAAATGTCCACAGCACAAGAAAAAATCACAGCAAGACACATAAGAGAAGTTTTAGCGGACAGAAGGGTAGAGACACCATGGTGTAGGGGAGTCAGGCCTGCGTACATGAAAACTGATAGATGGTAATTCAGTATAATGATTCTACGCCACGTGTCTCATAAACTGTGACGTGAACTGAAGCAAGGAGAAGCAGGAAGGTCAAAGATGTATGAGATCTCAAGACTATCTTCCGTTGTCTTTTGATATGAGAGGACAGTAGATTATGATAGCTTTTAGGAAGGAGGGCGGTTGAGAACTGAGAATAGAAAGTCTTCATGAATTAAGACTGCCACGAAGGCAGCAAAGAGAGTAGACTTAGGAAAACAGGAAAAGTTTTAAATTCCCGCTAGCAGCTCCAGAAGGAGGTAGTCATATGACACAAAAAGTGTTTTGCTTTGATAATGTCACATTGGAAGTCTGTAGGACTAAAACCTAGATCTCTTAATACTAAGAGAATATCTTAACCACAAAACCATTCATCTTCTGCTATGATCCATGGTTTCATCATTACAAACTACCATGAATAATTCAGGAAGCACTTTGACACCAGTCTCATTAATAAGACATATAATCAAGGACATGTTTAAATAATGATGTAGAAAAGGCAGAAGAACTCAATAAATATCTAATTTCATAAGAAGGCAAAGAAGTACTTCGCAGTCCATCCCTAGTAAAAAAGAAGAATGTTAAACTGCATGCCTCTGAGGTGTGGACATTAGAGAACAAATGGCTTAGGTTAATTTTTAATAAATCTCAGATTACCAAGGAAATTCAAGAAGACAAAAACAGGGCTAATGTTATGTCAATGTTCAGAAAAGGTTAGTGCATTGGCAGATAGGTCTTTTCGCATCGAGTCAGCCTGGGCCAAACAACAGAAAGACAAGTAAAAGATTGAACCTATAAGCAAGACATAGGAATAGCATTTCAAGATGTTAAATCAGTCTGATAAAACCAATCTCATTTTTTGTACTACAAATTTTTTTGATAAAGGATGTGTGGCAGAGGTTTGTAAGGTATTTGCTTTAGTATCACATGACAATCTTATTAAACAAGTAGTTCTGAAAGCTAACAAACCCTGGCTTTCTAGGGAATTGTGTCTCTCTTGGTTAATTGACTGTTCAACAGTATTACACTTAGATTTTCTGTTTACTCTGCATATATCAACACAGGGCTATTATTTCTTGCTGCAGGGTATTTCAAAATGACAAACATGCTGTCATATTTAACTACAGAGACTACCCAATGGATTCAGAAATTATTGAGAGTGATATTTGAACTCTAGTAGTATTTTCCTACAACTATCTACTTTTATGAGATATATTTATCTCCAGGATATTTATATCTCTGCAAAAGTGCTTGAAAATGACAAACAGTCTAAAAAATTATGGGGGGAGTGATGGAAAAAGAGGCGCCTTGCTTCCATGGGAATAAGACTGCGAATGAGCCCTGTAAAATCCTAACAAATAACAGTTCTTACATGGATTGGAAACTTCCTATCTGACAGACCTCAGAAAGATCATTAAGAAATCATAAGCAAATAAAAATATTCCTAAAGAAACCTCTCAGATGTTACTATTAGAAAATAGCAGATTATCCTGCATGGTGAAAAAATCGTAACAATCATAAGAAAGTCATGGGAGGCATCTATAACGTGGACCATTAAAAGTACATTTTGAGAAAGCCAAGTTCAAGCTCCAACAGCTAGGAACAAGGAAGCAAGCAGTAGCACAGAACTGAAGGACGTACCCTGGAAACCGTTAACTTCAAGAAGGCTTTAGAGATCACAGTGAAGAACTGACTCAGTGTGAGGTAACCATGTGATGGTGTGGGGAAGGGGGCTTATTCTATCTATCTGAGAAGAAAGGTATTCTACATCTACACAAGGAAGGAAGGACCAACAGGCTTTTAAACCAGACATACCTAATGGGCTACATCACATAGCTGTGGCTAGGTATGTTTTTCCTGGGCTACCCAAGTGCTTGCCTGAGGAAGGAGGAAGCTTCAGAAGACAGCAAAGGCCCCTGAAATCCAAGATTTTGAACTTTCTGCTAGCTACATGATGCCAGGGTCTGTTCTTTGACTTGAAGACAAACTGATATGCTCTAGCCATGGCCGTACTATTTGGCTCTCTTTAAGTTCAAGGCAGATAGCTACATCCAACCTGCCTCTTGGGTAAGGTCTCTGACTCAGGAGTTGGCTAAATCCTGAATGCCAACACAGCACCAGGAATTGCTCCAACAGCTTAACCAAGGGCATCTGGGGCCACGTCGTGGCATTGTGTTGTTTGCAGGTGTCAACTCAGTGACTCAGAAGTCATCGTGGTGTAGTACAGAGAGTTCTGTGCAGTAATTTACCCTCATGGAAATGCTGTACCCACACTGCAAACAGATGTCACGGTTTTTGGCGTGAAAACCCAGCCCAGCCACCAGGGAGCAGGGTTCTCCTACACACCTAACCTTTTGATGATGTGTTTTCTGGTGTGCCCTGCAGTCCCTGGCTTCCAGGCTTACTGTATCAAGTCAATCACTGAAGCCCCTGCACCATTCCCATCAATCCCATCTTTCTCCATGCCCACGCAGGTGGCCTTCTACAATAAAAGCCAGAGTGAAGTGAGCCTCTTCATGCAAGCCCTTATAGAAGGACACAGGACGTGGAAGATTTAGCTCAGAGAGGCAATGCTTACCTCAAAGCATCCTAATTTCTGAGTGCTTTATTGCAAAGCATGGGAGTTTTGCCATTTTTTGCTACCTATTAAGTCTAAGAAAAAGGAAAAAAAATGTCACGTCGTTGTTTCATAGGTAGCCACAGAATTAACGCACCACACAACATGCTACACCATGGCAGAAACCTCTGGATATTTCTGTATCATTAAGTCTTTTCTGGGACCCAGACTTCATTCACACATCCTTTCACAGATCTTATTTGCAATCCTCAAATAAGTATTAAATTCTATCCACCTTTTTGTGCTTGCATCTTCTTAGCTAATGGAGTCCTGAGACATCATCTAATCAATATTCACTTATTTAATATATTCGCAGAAGTAGAATGCCATAAAAAATGGAAGATTTTTGCTTTTATCCATTTAATATAATTTACTATCTGTGTATAAAGTAGGTTATTAAAGCACTATAATCTTAAATCTGATTTTTCAGCACACCAATGACAGGCATAACTATATTCCAGAACTATGTGTCTGACAAATTTCAATTTTTCAGCAGTTTTCATTGCAATGTGAGTGCTGTTCAGATGAAGATTGAATAAAAGGGCTTTCTCACCTTCTCACGCATTTATTTTCATCTAGAAAATAATTTAACAAGTTTTTCTTTAAGAATACTATCTCGTATTTGAGAATAAGTATATCAGATTTCAGCAGAAAAAGTAAAACTTTAAAAAATATGCTCATAACTCATAAGCAACTGAACATCATCCTTTATACAGCTAAATAAATAATTTTACCATAGCATTTTAGCAAATGTTAGCATATGTGGCACCTTTAATTTATCCTATTAACATATCACCAATCACAGTATCAGCTAATTTTATGGCCCACTGATCTTTTAGCATATAATGTAATGATCGTGTCAGTTATTAGGCACCTGATAATATGAATGGATTATGGCAATAACTGATCAAATATCTGTTAAAATTGATAGTAATGGGTAAAATTTTCTGCCTTTCTGACATGCCACAACTTCTTTGAAATCAAAGAGGTAAAATCCTTTCTGTCATTTTAGGACCCAGAACTTGCTATTATTCTGCTTATTGTGCATAGTACTATTGTTGCGACTTTCCAAAACCGTGACAATCGCTAAAATCACCAGAATACTTAATCACTAACATATTCTATTGTCTACTGGAGTGTATTGTAAACAAAATACTGATATACAACAAACACCAGATTTCTAATTGAAAATATGACATGAGAAAATCTTACTGTCTTATTTACTTGATAGACAAGGTTTCTTAGTTGGCTGCTGCCTGTTTCCTTCACCTCTTGAATTAAGAGAGGTTGGAAAATTCACTAGTAACTTTAGTTTCTTCGCTCAGAAGGCCAAACAGAGACTTTTGGATAAAAATTAACACAAGCACATTAACTGGAATGCAATGGCACATCCTTTTTTATTGGCTAAATAATGCCTACAGTGATGTAAATGCTAACATGCCAGAATAGCATGATACATCTGTGCATAATCCCAGTTTGTAGCACATGTCGAGATACATTATGGGAGCCATTTGATTCCCAAGCTCAGCATCTTCAGTTACTTCATTCGATTCCTTTTAGCTTCCAGCATCAAGTGATAAGAAGCTGGCTCTGTTGTATTATTTCTTACACCTTGTCAGGGTACTACACATTTGTAGTAATGTTTTATATGATGTTCTGAGGAAAAAAAAAAAATAATCAGAAGTTAATAGGAGTTCCCTGACGGTCTGAAATGGGCTTTGAGTTTAGTTCTTAACCAACAAATTCTTACAACCATCTTTCCCAAATTCCTGAGGTCTTTCTTCTCTTCCTGCAAAACAAGTCCCAGATCAGTAAAAAAATGTCAGAAAAATATATTTTATACCTTTATATCTTTTTGGTCACTGCTGTAAGATGTAAATACACCACTGAAAACAGTTTTTCCTGCCATCCAAGTTGCATACTTGACCTGCTTTTTAATTGTGATCCAGGTTACAAATATATTAATAATTTATTCTCTTAATATCCAATTTATGGTAAATTGGGTGCCTTATAGAATAAGGGCAGAAGTGCACAGCCAAAGGAACTAAGGGGTCAGCATAGTCACGGGCTAGACAGTGTTCATAATGAAAAATAAAAGACTGCATGTCAGTAGAGACATGACAGGATCCTTAGCTTAATTTCATATTGTAATGCTGTAGGACTTTCCCCTCCTGAAACCTTTAAAGTCAAATAAAGGAAATGTAAAGCATTTGCAAGGTATGTGATGACACACCCTTAAAGATTTTTTTTTTACCAAATCATTTTTTACTAGATTGCTTTGTTTGTGAATTCCTGGGTTGGACAGCTGTGTACAGCTGACTTCTGGGTGACTCAGAGCCATGGTTACACTGAATTTAATGAGCTCTGCTCATGTACCCAGAGGATTTGCCCTCATGCTTTAAGAGGAGTTGGCGTATAAATGAGCAGCCACTTCTTAAAGACCATTGGAGGCTGAAGAAAACAAAGTTCTGCTTCTGCAAATCTCTAAGCAAGCTGTGGTAGTGACAGAGAAGTTTATTTACTGGCGAGGAGATGAAAAAGAGCACAGTGGAGGGCAGCAGTGTGAGAGTAAAAAATTATCAGCTTTTAAAGAAAGATTTAAAACTTTAAAAGGATTAGGCCAGATCTGGAAGGAGATAATTTCTGCTCTTAGCTAACTTAGCAGGGATACCTTTGGAGGCTCTCCGAGGTGCAGCTAACTGGAAAAATAACTGGGATGCTTAGGACTAGATTGCCACTCCTAAGTGTTACTCACAATGGACTGGTGATGACAAACACTGGTTCCCACTGACTTCTCCCAGGAGCAAGATCAGCATATTTTTATTTATTGCTTACAAACAGCAGCAGATGAGGAACAAAATTCCACTTCCACTGAAATCTGGCATGTAAGCCTGTTCCTTTTATGCGGATAAGCCTTCTCTATCTGTGTAAACAAAACTACAGCCAAGCAAATGCTGATGAATCCTCAAAGAGCAGAAATTAAAGGAAAAAAACAGTTCTGGAAAAAACAATAAACAGAA
>JAHREE010000294.1:3606131-3670934 GCA_033628505.1 Tringa tobata
GGGGGGGTGGGTCGGCCCCGCACTGCCCTGTCTGTGGTCTGTCCGTTCCTCGGGCCTCCTGGAGGAGCTGGGACGCAGGAGTGGTTTTGACACCAGTCCGACACGGAGGTGCCCTCTCTGCATGGGATCTTAATGCCACATCCCTGCCTTTGGCTGTCGGGGTGGTATAAAGGGCCTTTAGGCAGCAGTGAGAACGGCCCTCCCAGTGTTTTGCCTATTTAAATAAAATCTTTCTCTGGCACGTTATTTCCAGCTGGGGAAGCTGCTTACTGCACCGCTTTGATGGATGCCTGGCTGTGTGAAAGGAGGAGCAAGTCCCTGACCCCAGGAAGGGTAAAGCCCTGACCTGAAGCATGATAAATGAGCCGTGGATTGCAGAGGTCTGTGAGGGTTGTGTATCTGCCCCCCTTGAGTACCTTTACAGTTGCTTCATCTTCCTTTCCAGAGGATTTTGGCTGGGAAGCCTGCATGCTTGCAGATTCATCGGTGTACCTCTGCTCCCAGGTTCACGTCCCTCCTTTCCCAACCACTCCCAAGCCCTCTGCCATGAGATTTGGGGGAATAGACCTTCTGCAGCATGTACTGCAACATGGTCAGGAGTTTCTGTAGCATGATCAGCGCAGAGGGGATTTATATTTGCCCTTGCATTTTCTTTCTCCCTGTAAACATACTTATTTTACTTTCTTGTATCCCTTTATTTGTATTCCTCACTAATTCTTCTTTCCAGACGGAAATCTGTTTAGAATATGAGCTGTCAGATGTCATTACATATTATCAGGAAACTACGTTGCTATGTTTTAAGAACATGCATATATCAGGGCACACTGATCCATAATGTTTGCATATTTAATACATATTTGCATTTATGAATCTCCATGTCTTTTGGAGTATTGCCAGACGTGGAACTGCCTAACTGCAGAGAGAAAGTAGGCAGCACGAAGGAAGATGGTTCAGTGCCTGATCACCTATCCCATTCAGTACAATAAAGCTCATTGTTAGCTGGCATTTCTAAAACTAGGATGTTGATACGAGCAAAACCAGAGCTTATCTGCCATTGTGTTTAAAGTAGTTTATGTTCCCTACCTCTCAGGTGGCATTTCGTTGAATGTAACAATAAAATAATAGTAATAAGCAGTGTGCGTTGATGCAGTGATATTGCTGACACCTGTGGATTCTTGGTAAATCAAAATTATTTGAATTTCACATTTAAAAGAACCATCTCAAAACAGATTTGCAAGTCAGCAGTGTAAAATATGGAATGGCTCTTTATTACTTATTCCAAGGTGTAAAAACCAGTAACAGTCTTGCTACTAAGAATGAAGTCTAACTGTATGATGCTATATAACATGCTTTTGTGCACATTCTGCTTGTTAATTTTCCCTGTTGCTCCTATAACTTAGTAGAGCTCATAAAATTAGTTGTTATTTTGGTTTTGACCACAAAAATATTTTTTTTCACAGCATTAGACACATTTCTTTATGAAACATAAATCTATATGTGTATGTGCATGCACTTATACATGAAAGGTGCATATACAAAGAATGGTAGCCTTGTAGTTAAGGTACAGGACTTCAGAGGCAGGAGATCTCTCCTTCTATCCTGCTTTATGCATTTTCTCTTTGACCTTAGGGATAAAAGTTAATGTGGTTAAATTTCTTTCCTTATCTGTAAAATAGTGATCTAAATATGCGCCTGCCTTGCAGAAACATTGTTTACGGTAAGTTGTTTCCTCTGGCAGTAAACTGCCTGACACATACTGATTGATAGTTATTTTGTGCATTACCCCTTAGAGAACACTATCAATATGAAATCTCGTCAGTTAAGAGTGTTCTTTCACAACAGGGATTAACTGACCTCCATTTGCACTGTGTGTGATGCCCTTGAAAGGGGTAATTTCACTCCTGCACTGGGGTTTACGTGGCTGGTTGCATGATCAGCCAGGTCTGGAAACTGATCTGACTGAAGACTAACCTGGCAAAACTCAAAAACGGAAAAATGCTTTTGGCCAGATCAATTTCCCAGTCTTGCTTTGGCAAGAAGAAGAATGCTGGCAGAAGGGAGTGGACAGAAACTTGCAGACTGGGCCAAAAGGGAAGGCAAGAAGACTTGGGTTATTTGCAGTAGTGTATTGATTTAGTTAGTCTTAAGCCAGCCATGAAACTTCACCTGAAGGCAAGTATGTTACAGCAGTTTATATGCTGCAAATATCTGTCTATTGAAGACTCCCTGAACACTTTTCATGGGCTTGCAATTACGTTGCTGTTTTGTGCGATCTCCTTTCCCTCTCTGTGTTGCTATATAAAAGACACGTGCAGACACTGCCAGTGCAAATGACTGCACAAAAGAAGGGCTGTCTGCAGTGAAGTCAGTTGCATTCAGAAGTGCATGTTACATTTCAGGTTGGCTGTGACAGTGGAAAAAAAAAAGACCATTTTGCATTTCATGTCCACTTTAAACAGATGGAGACAATTTAAATACAACAGTAAATCATGACTTACATCTGGATTAAGAAAGCATATAATAGAATATTTTTTTTTTAGAAATAAGATACTGTGTTAGCATGTCTGGACTATAATATGCATGTTTATTTAGTGTTTATATTGTAGTCTTACAGAAAAGCTCAGCAGGCTGGGGCCCTGAGCGATGTATAATAAAGATCCCCAAAGGGTTTACAGGCTCTGGAGTGTGTAGCGAAAGTGTGCAGCAAAACAGACAAATGAGCTGTAAAGGGCTGGTGAAAATGTGTGCAAGGTAACAAGGACAGTTACACATGCACAACTCCTATCCAGTCAGAAACACTAAAAAAACAACTTGCACACAAACAGTCCTTCCTGTCCAAATGAAGTGCAGAGTGATTCAGCTTTGGTCACATCTGGAGAACTTCCACCGGACAGATGAGCACCAGGTGGCCAGTGTGGAGGTTTTGATCAAGTTTAATGTGGCATCATGCCCAGGAGCGCTGTCAGCAGGCTGGGGCTGTCGGCCTCGGTCTCCACAAATCCCCTGTGCTGTGAAACCGCTCCTAAGGTGTAGGTGGAAGAAAGTGGAAAGCTGCCAACATCTGTGTATTCTGGTTTGTGGGCTTTTATTAAGATTGTGAAGATTTTGTTTCATTTGGTTTTTGTTTTATTTGTATTTAAACATAATGTAATACTGCAATAAGAATACATAGTCAGCTTCAACGAGGCACTGTGTTTTGTGTGCCATAATCCATAGTTCCAGCTTGCATGATGTCCTCCCAGAGCCATGGAAGTTGCTGTTCCCAGGACAGGGTCAAAATTAAGGTGAAAAAAATTGTTGCTTCTGTGATTCCTAGCCCATGCTCTGGGGGGCTGCTCATGCCAGTCTTTGTGGCAGTATTGCTGTTTTCAAAGGCTGAACCCCAACAATTTTAACAAATTGTTCCACTCTGCAGAGAGGGTTGCTATGGAAATGAACAGGGCTAACATCTCTGAGAACCCTACTAAAGAGCACTATGCAAGGGGATGGGGGGGAATTTAAGAAAGTGCAGCGTGCAGGGGATTAACATCATTAGATTTGTGTGCTGTTTCTCTGGGATTTAGAATTTGGCCCACTGGATAGAGATTGGTGGGGTGTTTTTTTAGTCCATTCTGCAGAAATTTAATGCAAATTGAATTAAACAAGATGCAAGCAAATGATTTTGAAAGTGGTCTCTGGGAGGAGGCTTTTATAGACATAAACATCTGTATTGAATTATTTTTGGTTAATAATGTCTAGCAGAAAGATGTGATTATAATGGAACTGAAGAGGTTATTGAAGCATAACGCTTTACATGGTTTTTTGGGATAGCTACAGTTTGCCCAAAACCTGAAGCAACTGTGGTGTTCTGAGCATTTGGATGGAAAAATATTGCTATGGCAACAAATTACTTTTATATTCACATAAAGCAAAAATAGATCTCTCTCTCCCTTTGTGGGAAGCACATATTTTAAAGTGCATGAAAGATTAAAGGTGATAGGCAGAAACAGCTGCATGAATATATTTTCATTTTTCTTCATTTAGTTTATACATATTTCTGTATAAATCTGAAATGCAGAAATAATTTACAGCTAGAAGCATTTTGCAGCAAGAAAGTAGAAACAGCTTAGAAAAGGGGGAAAAGTATAATATAGTCAGAACTTCTTGTTCTGATTGCAGTGTGACAGCATCAGACTTTAATTGATTAAAACAAAATATCCCCAGTCTCATTCGGAAAGGATGGAGAGAATCCTCTCTCCTCTGTGTGTACCCAGCAAAACTGAAATTGCTTTGTGTCCATAATTTAAGAAAGAGACAATTTTTTTATTTTATTTTATTTTTGATCAGGCAGGCACCTTGTCAAACTCAAGAAATAGACCTAGTGGCAAGATTATTGATTGCTTCATTTTAGCTGTGGTGGTGGAGGGTTTTTTATTTAGAAAGCATGCAGCTTTTACTTTTGTGGGGTGAAGAGCTTCTGGTACATCTATATGCCATGGTGTGCACCATCTGTAAAGGAAGTATAATATGTCTACATTGATATGTAAGGTCTATCCTGAGGTTCCCTCTCAATTATCCTGAACCACGTGAGCTGTCTTACACCATCTGTATCTCTCTCCTTAATGCGCAGCAGAGCAGCCCACATTTTGTGCTTCTTAGCTGCAAAATAGGCCTCCTCAGAAGCAGTGTGTGAATTGCGTGGCTCTTTTTCCAGCTGGTCCCTTCATACGGGCAGCAGAGAGAGGTTCCAGAAAACTAGGGGTCAGAAGTGAGGAGTATGAGGGAGTTTGTGGGACAGTCACTCACTGACCTCCCAGTCTCAAGCCTTTAGCCTAAACTGAACAAACTGAAGGAAGAGGCAGTCCGGGGGGAATTGGGCTGTGTTGGAAGCGTGGTAGTTTCAAAGTGGACTGTTTCAGGGCAAATATAGAGGTTTATGGTATAGATAGGCCTGCAGACCTGGATTTGAGGACCACTTTGAAATTGACGCAAAGTACCAGACAGTTCAAGGGGCATCACATCCCTTCGGTGAATTCCCAGTGCACGAAAGGGTTCTGTAAAAGATTTGAAGGGACCACTAAACTGAAGTTCACATTGTCCATGCTGTGAAAGTTGCAGAGAGGACAATTTAGGGTGAGGAAGGGAAGGCTCTAGATGTCATGGATGTAGAAAGGGGAATGGAAGAATTGGTTATCCTGCATCTCTGCAATACCTCATAAACTATTTCTGTACTGTTTAATAGGAGGGTGCTACACAGCAATTAGGGGCAAGCTGGCTCACATCCACATTACGCAGGGCAAGCTCTTTACTATACTGACTTCTTCCAAGCTATGTGGATCCCAGGCTGTGGGTCTCCCCAGGCCTCAAGCGGTACTTTTGAGGCCCAAAGGCGTAAATACTATTCTGTGGCTCTTTTCAGCTTGAATTGCCTGAAATAATGTGTCACCTGTGTTGCAGCTCTCTGCAGTCCTGTTTGCAGAGCGTGAAACAAGGTGCGTGTCATTCCCTGAGACGTGGCAGGAGGATATGTGGAAGAGCGTGAGAGTCTGAATCTGGGATTGTTAGAAGCCACCCCTGGTGCAGTTATACCTCTACTGCCTGTTGCAGATGGATCCTGGAGTGAGCTCTCCCCCAAGCTGTCCCTGGGTGTCTTGGAAGGACCCAGAGTAGCCCAAAACATGCTCTAAGTGTGAAGCAACGTGGGTGAGCAGAGATCCAATCCTTCAGCTTGGTCCCTGGCTCACTTCAGCACTGTGCTGGCACAATTTTGGCTGTGCTTTTACACATATACAAATCCTGGCTGTGTGTCAGGAGTGGGCATGGGCCAAGGACTCTCTCAGTGGGCAGTACGGGTGCAGCCATCCAGTACAGAGGGGTAGGAGGTTTCTGCGTGACAGTTGTGTCAAGTGGAACTGAAAGGGTTCTATAATGGGACCCAGTCTGGACAAAATTTCAGTAGTTTATATTTTCTGGCAACATTGTCAGAAAATGTGTTGGACTCTATCCACAGCTACAGTGCTTTGAGTACATGAACTAGATATTTTAAAAGTTGGGTATATCCACACAATCCAAAATTATGCCTTTGAATGCCGTGTTGACATACCCTCAATTACACTGATGCAAACTTGCTTGCATCAAAGGAACAGAAGTGAGCTAGAGATATTTTTGTACTTGCAACCCAGAAAGGGACAGGAGAGACGTCATTTACCCTTCCTTAATGCAGTCCTCAGAACTGTAAGACTCTTGGCGTCTGCATATTGCCCTTATTTTTTTTGTGTGTGTGCAGCTAAATTTTTGCCCTCTGTGCCTTGGTTTTTGTTGTGATGAAAGATGTCAAATACAAATTTAGTCATGTTACCAGTTTAGAATAAATGGTAAAAGTCTGAGGTACCTTGCTACACCCTATGGCCTTTTTCTAAGACAGAAGGGAGTAGCATACATTTCTTTTCAATTTCTGTGTATTTTTGTCTCTAAGAAAAAAGAACATTGAGGAAAAGCATGCTGCGTGACAGAGAGTGCACAAATATAACTTTAAACATGTCTGAAGTAATTGACCCCATTTCATAAAGAGAAGTGGGTCAGAATGAGGTATAAATCTATCCTAATCTAATCTTAGTTTTTTACTCACTTGTCCTGTCCACTCACTTTCTCTCCACTCTTACTGTGTAGTTGTCTGGAGGCTTTCAGGTTCTGCTCGGCACTGTTTTTTTTAATTACTTAAGAATGAATAGAGTAGGATGTGGCTGGTTTACCTCTTCTCTCCACGTACACTCCAAATGAAGATGAGACTAGAGTATTTTAGTAGCAAGTGGAGCACTGTCTCCCAGTGATATTCCCACTGGTGGGATCTCTGCCAAAGAGAAGTCAAACACAGGAGGTATTCACAGGTAGTGATTTTTCCTATTTTGTCAGCCAAAGTCCAGTGACTGTTTTGTTATTGCAGACCTTGTCATATATTACCTCTAAGATAATAATAATACGCCTGTGCATGATAAGTCTTCATTAGGCATAAGTCAGTATGGTGGAAAATGAGGAATTTTGGAAAGAGACTGCTATAGACTGTGACTAGAATGTTCATTTATTCCTCTGTTGTTGGTGTAATCTAACAGAATTGCTGCACAAGTGTTTTTTGTTTAGTTTAGTTTAAGCAAGTTTTGGCAGAACAATGAACAAAGGGATTTGGGGATTTATACATTCCATTATAAATACAGTGGCATTTCCACGACCCTGTTTAGAAGAGTAAAGCTTCTATTTGTCTCCTGCTGATTCTGTCAACATTCACATAGTAAGTTCAGTAGAAATCCCTCAGGTATTCCAGTGTCAGACCACAAAGTCATTTCTGCCTTTTAAAGAAAATACTGTGTTTCAAGGAACAGGGACTTTGGGGAATATTCCTCTGAAGTGGAGACTTGATGCAGCAATGCAGATGTAAAGAACTGAAAGGCTGGGCACAAAACTTAAATACAAGCAAAATAAAAAGACACAAAATATATATCTTCTGAGTTTAGTTGCCTTGGTGAAAATCTGCAGCAACTCCACAACATCTACAGAATTTCCTGCAATAGCTCAGATTAAAATATATGTCTGCCCGAAGATAAAATGAATGGCAGTAAACAAAAAGGAGAGAACTGCTAACCTGTGCTGGCAGCAGATAGTTGGGGAGGAAAAATAAATGGGATCATGAGGTTTTCCTTCTTTCTTTTCAAAAATATTAATCCTTTGGATTAATTTGGACCAACTGAGACAAAGCCAATTATTACAGAATCCAATTACTTATTTCATTTCCTGGTTTCCAAAGGATACACAGCTCATGCAACCGTGGTGTTTTGTCTGCTGGTCACTCCTCGTAATTTCTTAAAATGCTGTCTGATTTCAACCAAAAGGGCAGACGGGTACCAGGCTCACAGCTGCTGTGTTCCAACGTGGATGTGAAACTCAGTGTGTGGGTAGAGGAAAGACATCCAGACCCACTGAGGGACAGGTGGTTATAGTTGAGCCTTTTACTGTTTTGTCAGGCACTGACAATTGGCTGTTTAACGTGTGTTTGCTGCCTGGCAGGGCATGGATAAAGGTGTGTGTGATGCCGTGGGACACACAGAGCACTGAAATGATGAGGTTCATATGAAATAGAAAGGAGAAAGCCAATTGTTACACACACGGGTAATAGGTGAATCATAAAAGGGGGATATAAGGTAAGCGTGGCACAGTACTGGTGCCTGCAGCACAGCTTACTGACCATTGAACTGATCTCAGGAGTCTGTGGGCATAATGGCATGGATTAATGGCAGAAAGGGTCTGCAGGATGGATATCACCCCTACTTATATTATAGAGCTGAATTATATTCTCTTGCCTAGAATTGGTGCTGAATTGTGGAAACAGCAGAGGAGTGGACCATGATGAAGTAAGCTGCATCTCCCACTCACTGGGCTGTAGTAGTTTTGCAGTACATTGCAGCCTAAAAGCTGCTGAAACCTGCCCTGTGACCCTAAAGGGAATTTTTCTCAGCCTGGGATTGGCAAAACACAGCATATTCCACATATGTTCCTTCCTCACTTTTCCTAGGTGGCAATTCCCCCCTATAAGGGCTTTTGGCATTCATAAAGCACCAACAAAGATAATCTGCAATGAGCTGGATTGTTTATCAAATTAGAATTTGGGTTTGGATTTGCTTGTGTGGGATAAATTCTCATCATTGTATAATGAGGAGAGGGCTGGTATTGATTCTGTGTAATTTTCTTTTCATATTACGTGTACAACTTGAAATAGCAACTAACACTCTCGGGGCTTCATTCATGTAATTGAGAAGACAGGAACTTTTTCTTTCTCTTTCAAAATACTTTTTTAAAGATTTTTTCCAGTCTTCATTCTTTTGAAAAGGTATATATATACTGAATATTTTTCTCTAATTGGCTTAACTTTTGGGAGCCAATATTAATTGAAATTTTACACTCTACGGTGATTCCTTTTGTGGCTTTGCAAAGGGGACGCACAATTTTAAAGCTTCATGTGAAAAAAGCCCATGATAGGATATCATCTGGAGATGAAAGCATTCAAAGTCCAGATTTCAAATCCCATTGCAGCAGAATATTTGCTTGTCAGATGCTGCTTGTTGTCGGCGTTGAAATGCATGTAATTTCCTGCAAGGGAGGGTTCTGGAATGTGAGGCTGCAGCAGTAATGAAGGAAATTTGTACGGTGGTTGAGTCGATAGTGGGAGTGTGAGAACTCTGCATTGTAAAGTCAACACAATGCCAGCATTAGCATTCAGATGAAATTTAGGCTTCCGTGAAGAGGCTGTCATTCAGTTGGTTTGTCAAGATAAAACCTCTCTGTGTTCATGTACCCCGTGAGCAGCTCTGTGGTATTTCAGAGGTGAAGTGCAAGTGTTTTTTTGGAGCGTCAGTGCTGTTCATCCTTGGCATGTGGTGCCCTCTCGAACAGGAGAGTTTTTGGTTGTTGGTCTCTGTCTACGCAGGCTCCTGCCTGTGTATTCCAAAGATAACTGACCACTGTTTTAACTGATTTTGATTGAATAGTATGATTTTGTTTTTTTTTAAATCCTATTAAAAAAGGATGAAGCAGAATGTTTTATAAAATCAGAGCTTTAAGTGGTTGATGCTTTGCCTGCTAGCACTCGTAATTGTGGTTGCAAAGTTATAACAGCACTTTTGGGGTGCATAGGGTGTTGGGGCAGGGGCTGGGTCCCTGTTGTGCAAGGCAGTGGTGAGCCATGAACAAAAGAGTTTACAATTCACCTGCATAGTTTTTTGCATGCGGACGTGAATGGCCGTGCTCCAGGGGCTGGGTTTTTCCTTGGCACAATGCTGTGCCCAAAGAAGGAAAACTGTACTAGCTCAGCTAATGCAGTTATTCAATTTCCAGTACAATTGTATTACCGTTGTCTAACTGCATCAGAACGAGTATTTTATAACAAACATGAGCAGAGAGCAGTGTGCTCCTGCCTACCACAAAGGTGGCCTGGGCTGTGATTCAAGAAACAGCACAGGGTTGCTGGCAGGCAGGGTAGTGAAGGAAGCAAGGAGACAATTCTGGGTCAGCAGCAATCTCAGACAGTGGCCTAAACACCGCCTAGTGTTTTGTGGTGTCAAGATGGATTCTGTACTCATTTCCCAGCCTTCACTTAGCATACTGCATGTCAGGGAGACAGGGATGAGGCTGGGAAGTCACTTGATACTCCCTGCAATCCCCTGCTGCCTCCTTTTGATTCAGCATCTTTGTACATCAGCCTGCTCACACAGACAGGCCCAAGGCAAGCTTCAAAGGCAAAAGGAGGTGGAAAAAGATGGGTTTATGTCTGCTTGGAGAGAATTCCTTCATAGCAATGGCCATATGGTTTCTTATGAATTGTTCTATGGTAGGAAAATGGGAAATTTCCCCCAAACAGAAAAGATGCAGGGTAGCAATGCTTTTAACCAAGTATCTGAGCTGGAAACCAGGGAGTTCTCGTTCAGCCTCCAATGTATGGAGGTATGCTACTATGTGTAGGGAGGCGGTAAAAAATAACAGTCTCTGATCAATGGGTAAGCTTGCCATGATGTGTGCTCGCAGGTCCTCCTGCACTGTCACCCACCTGGAATCCACAGCATATGCTTTCAGTTTGGGGAAAGCACAGCTCAACAAAAATGTCGCTGACTGCTGAGGGGTGGTAAAATGAAAACTAGAATACAGCCAGCTGCTAAAAATTGTGTTTCTCTAACATATTAGTGTTCTTTGAAAGTACCTTCAAGCTAGTGTGGAAAGGACAACAAATGGACATAGTTCTATCCTTTTGAAAAGGTTTGATAGAAGTTTTTTTACAGGAGTTTGTGAGTAAACTTAGAAACCACAGTGACAGATGAAATCTTGTCATGGATTAAAAAACAGACTAATACATGGGAAAAAAATGGGTGCAGCAATAAACTGTCCATTCTAGGCAGGGAGATGAGCTCATGGTGCGTTGTCCTGTGAGCTGAAACAATGGTAAATGTATTCATAGGTGAAATAGCCAGTAGGGAAATACGCTAATGACATATTTAGAAGTAAATGTAACCTGTCAGATAAGTAATTGGGTGACAAGGCAGACTAAGCATTTCCATTTAAATTTTAGCCTATTTTAAAAATAGTTCAGCAGGTTGGAGAATTGTCTCTTCTCTAGTTTATAGTTGTACATAAGCTAAACCCTCAGAAAGCAGGATGCTTACAGGTAAAGGGGCTGGTAGGTTTTTTGGCCACTGAGACTGAGTCAGGGTGCACTCGGTCTTCCTATAACCTGTCAAAACAGCAGGATTTGTCTGCCTGGTGTGTTTTGCAAGGATTTGGATATGACCACACATAGACAACCTGGTTTAGCCCTTTTAAGAATAAACCAAGTGCTTGTGATGGGAAGCGGCAAACTGCAGGAGCATAGGGCAGGAGATGAGAGGGGGGGAAAAATAAGTTATCTGGCAAATGGTTAGAATTCTTTCTGTATTCATTTTCTAACTTTAACAGCTGGACAATAGCTTTCTCCTTATTGACAAGACTATTGCCTGGCAAACATTGATTCATTTAGAGGACAATTATTTTCCCATTGGCATCAACGAAATCAGACTAGGGCCCCAAATACTTCTGTGTTGGATTGGTGTCACAGCAACTTTAATAAAGCTGGCATTTATATTCCAGGGAAGAATAGAACAGCAAGATACAGAGGATGCGACACAGTCAAAAGTCACATAGAACAGCTAGAAACAAGACGAGAACAGAAAGTATTTCATAAAATAGAACTGAAGTAGCCCATTTTTGTAGAAAGGTGGGAAATATTTTTGAAACAGAGGAACAACCACTTAGTGTGAAAAAGGTTAATTTAATATTAGTAACATTATTTTTAAACAAATAGCACTTGTTTTTATTTAAAAGCATATATAATACATATACACTAATATATACATCAGTAAGCATTTTGTAGTTGTTTGTGCTTTCATTCAAACCAGGGGGAAGGAGAGGGAGCAATCCCAAATTTATTCTAAGTAGGATGATGATAGAGATTATCGCTCCCAGGAATTCAGGAGACAGGAAATGTTCTTCCCCTTCCTGCTGCGGGGCTGTCACGGTGTCACATACGGGTTTCCCCCAAAGTGTCTGGCATGCGCTGCAGCCGGAGCCAGACCTCCAGACAGGAGGCACCTTTGGCCTCTGCCAGTGCAGCACTTGCTTTGTTTCTGGGATAAAACTTGGGCCTGCGGAAATGTTTATGAGCTATTACTGACATAATGTGATCTAAATTAATCTTGTTTTATCTGTTCCAGTTAATGGTACTTTAAAATTCGGTAGTCAGTGGAGAATAACTACGCTTTTAAGAATTTTCAATTTGCCAAATGCATAACTTAGAGTTTGTAATTAAAAGAAAGGCACCTTTACTTTCTATGGAATAATTTTTTGGGCCTCCCAAGATATGAATTATACTGAAAGATTCAACGTCTTATAATTAACACTAATTTACATGCATACTAGTGCTCTGTGCTAGTGGAATCAGATCCATTCATCCATGTGTCTCAGAATCTTTACTGCTAAGAGGTAATTGAGGTTTTTCTATACTATAAATAGAAGGGAAAGGTGAAAAAGGTATCTTTGTTCCGTCTTTTTGACTTACGGTCCTGTGAATTGGTCAGTCTCTGTTATGAGTTGGTTCTGCAGCTGCTTCATTCGGTGTTGTCTGTGGCCCCATATACAGACTGGACCCCCCAAGGTCGTTCTTGCCATGGAAGATCACTTCTGCAGTGAGAGACATAAAGGGGTGTAGTTATGTTGCGTTTGCCCAAAGCCATGAGGGTGGCACCAAACAGCTTCCAGGAGCCCCTTGGGCAGCAAGGCCAAGCTATGTTCTCCCCAGAGTCCTTTCAACAGAAGTGAGAGCCCTTCAGATGACTTACAGATCTGAAACCTCTATTTGCTATTATTACAAAAGTATTTTTTGTGTGTCTTGCTGTAGTTCACCAGGAGTTTCATCTCCTGAGTGGTTTCTGAAAGTTTTATTGACTTACCATACTCTGATAGGTCATAATATCAAATGTATCCATTTTTTATAAACATTTGCAATTGTCCTGGTTTTATCTAAGAACTATTGTAGGAGATAATTCTTCTGAAGACCATGGATGACTGTTCTAATAGGGGACATATATTTCAGATTCCAGGAAGGTTTAATATCTGTCTAAGCAGCAAAGGTTTTCCCTTTCTTTAGAAGCTTGGATTGATGTCATCCTGCATGGGGCAGATGCTTTGACATTGATCTTCTCTGATTATTTTGCTGTACGAGAAGCTATAGGCCACTTTATTCACCAGCCGATCATTATTCTATTGTCTTTTCTTATTCCAATAAAGAGGAAAACGTGGAGAAAAATGATGAGAGATTTTGTTTTGCCAATTTTTCCTTTAATTTCAGAATATGTTACGGAATTTTGGCGCCCTACATCCTATTGCATTCCTTAGGCCAAGGACACTGAGTAGGACAGATTGCACGGGCAGGAGAATTACTATTTTTTGTCATCAGTTATAGTCCTGTTGAGGACACTGAAATTTTCCTTTGGCTTCAGAAGAGCTTTCTTTATTTTAGCTTTCAAAACCATATTTATTCCAGAATGCATTTCCTGAAGCAGACTGTAATCCATTTTTTTAATCTCTTTTATATATTTTTTAATAAAGTGACTGGGCAATTGGTAGCACATACAGTCAGGAGAAATTAATTACTAATAACTCCTACTAATTTTTTTATCCTTCCTGTTGTGAACCTTGGTTTGTTTAATGATTCGTTTATCAAAACTGTTTCAGAACATTCATTTGACTTTCAGGAAGCTGTAGTGCAATAGGACTTGTAAGCTTTTATCTTCATATATCAACAAATACATTTTTTACAGATTGCATCACATTTATGTACTTATGAGGACTACTTTGTGAATTTTCTAATAAATAAAAGACCACCTTTGTTTGTCTTTTAAACTAATTTTTGCCAATGTCACTGCATTGGGTAGAAAGGAAGGGAGACACTTCCTAGGTTTTATGCCAGTGTAAAATTACTTCATACCTCTGCTAATGTGGCTGAAGGATTTTGGCCCTTCTCTGCGACAGGAACATATTGTGCTGTCCTAACAACAAGACTCAGCACACAGGTATAAAGGTGTCTTTGGGCATTAGTGGACACACAGAGATGCAAAGACTGTTTCTTCAGTGTCATGCCATAGCCTGCTGGCAGTGGGGATCAGCCGTCCGACCCTGTTCCACCTCACTTTCAGATGAAGTTGCTTAGGACAAAAGAGGTAAGGAGTCTTCCAGAGTCAGCACATGTTGGGTGAAATGGTGTTAGAGAAAAATTAACATGGTAGAAGCGAAGTAGAATGTGAAATCGGATTATAGGATTAAGTACAGTAGCAAGCAAGGAGGCAAATACATGACAGAGGGACCATGAGAACAATGGAACTACCACCAAAGTGACTCCACCTTATGGAATGGGTGACTATGGCTGGCTGAACTTGACCAAACTGGTCACAGAGGGTGATGAGTTAACAGATGATGACATGGAAGTTTCACATTTGACTGTTTTTGGGGGGAAAAAATGACATGAAATGAGATGAGGACATTGAGTATTCTTTAGGCAATAACTGGAGAGTCTGGGCAGCCTAGAGATTTGGAAAGCTGACTTACTACTGGGAGGCCAGGTCCTTTATGCAGCCTTAAAAAATGCAAACAGTGGATTTATTTCTTCCAACTGTGATGCAGAAAATGGAGCTTTGACTTCCCACAGTTCTCTCCCCTCAGTTTTATCCTCCTTGATATCTCATTTCATTCCCCCCCTCCGCCTCCCACCGCTTCTACTCAATAGCAGCTGGGGCTTCTTTGCCACAGAGAGCAAATTTATAAATTTTGCGTGGTTTTCAAATCCCTTGCACATCAAGGCTTTCATAGACTGGAATTCAATCGGCTTCTTGGCTGTGGGACACGGGACCCTCACCCTCATCAGAAGGGAAGGGGCCTCCTGAGTCAAGCCTCAGCTTCTGCTGCATGGAGTGCAGAAAAATCCCAGAAGCTCACTGAGCAAAACAAGGTCATTACCTTAGGCTAGCTTCAGTCGCACACTGGAGGACAGAATTCTGTTGGGATATTCACAGTCCTGAGTCTGAATCTTTGGTGACCTCGCATTTAATTTTGACCACTCTCATTATGTTTAGCACTTTGGCAAGGAGATGAGAAGACTCTACAGATCCATCTTGTCCTAACTGATACACACAACACACGGAAGGTCAGATGCAGAGCTCATGTCAGTCGGTAATTGGTACAAAGTTTCATCAGTTCAGGATTTGGCCCGTAGCATTTTGGCTGATATCTTTTACTATATCCATATCCTGGAAGTAACTACAGGTCACTGAACAGTTTTAAAAGATCTATAAACCTGAGGAGTGTAGCAGCTGCAGTCATGGCTTCAATAAAAGTACATTCAGTGCCGGATTATGAATCCAGTCACGCTGGTATAAAGCCAGAGTAATTCTGTTGATGTCATTGGAGTTACTTTGGCATTACATTATCATGACACAGATCAAACCTTAGCTCACAAGTGGCTCCATATTGCTTTGAAATTTTTATGGATTCCCTTTTGTCTTGCCTGTTCTCTTTATGTCATGTTTGTTTGGTTTGGCTTAAGAAAATAATTCAGGATTTATCCACAGCCCTTCCTTATTTATTTTTTTTTGTCTGTGTTGTAGAGGGTTTTGATTTGTTCTGAGGACAAAAAGAAACAGCAAACAAGCTGCCATTCTTTTCTGTTTTATGAGCTTGCAGCCAAGAGCTCCCATTCTTTGGGTTTCTGGAGGGTTTTCAGAGATTTATCTTTTTTAAGCTGAAAGGTATTGCAAAGTGAACATCATTTTGTCTGTTTTCATCTCAGCAAGAAGAACCTGGGGGCTGTGCAAGCTACTATTTGCAGACAGGTTAAATTCTGAAGGCTGGCAGAACTGGGGCCTTGCAACTCCTGTAGCTGTCAGAAATAATTCTGGCCAGAGACGTTGCAGCTTTGTATTCAGCATAATTAAAGCAACCACTTGGAATTGTTTGTATGTAAGGAACAAAACAATAGGCATTGAGACTTTATTATTGAAAGCAGCTGCAGGAGAGGAAGTCTTGCAGCCAGGGGTTAGTTAGTAAATCCTGCTCGGGACATTTTAGTACTGCAATTCAAATTCTCATGTTCCTTTCTGTGAGGCTGGAAGCTATTTTGCTCTGTCTTGTACCTTTTCTCTCATGTTCTTCCCTCAAGTATTAAACCTGTGAAACCAAATTTAGAACTATTGGAGGCCCCACTGTGACGCCACAGCTCTTCTGTGAGAATGTAACAGGTTGTATATACCAACCCTGTAACTTCGATGAGCTGAGCATTGTAAAACCAGCTAGGGGAGGCTATGGCTGGGATTAATTGTGGAAAATCTTGCCAACTTCAGTGGGGTTGGATGTACCCATCATTTCAGATGAGTCATGTCCCTAGGTTAGGCCAGATCATACCTCTACACTTTCAGCTTAGTTGTATTTGGGCTGGTTTTAGAGTACTAATGAATTTGAGCAAAGATGGCAGAGCTACAGACAGAGGGGCTGTGGCAGGCTTTTTCCTTCCCTTACACAGATTGGATTACCCATCTCTCCCCGAATTTTGTCTGTGGATGTTGCTGTTGTATTTATGCATGCAATTTTCCTTTCTCTTGCTCTCTCACCTACTGCCAGGTAGCCATTCTGCCATTTCAGTTTTTTGCCTGCCTTTTCTGAACTGGATTCTTGGCATGCATCGTGCAAGCACACGTGGTAGCACAGAAGAAGCAGAGGTGGGGAGAGATGCTTCTAGCGGTTTAGAATGGCTTCTCCAAGCTGGGCAGCTGTGTCTTTTCTAAATGGATGTGATGTTTTAATGACAATCTAAACTAATGTGAAATCAGGTTATTGACTTCTGTTTCAGGACCTGATGAGGCTACCATACCTGCTCTAATGTTTCATTTTCTCTGTAGTTTTTTCAGGCTCTGCAGTTAAAAGAAAAAGAGGTAGGGAAAGGAGAAGCTTGTTAAAAAGATCTTAAATCAAAAGCTAAGAAATTAACTATTACAATGCCAAAACCACAACTGTTAGTAACAAAATCAAGTACACCATTCTGTTTGGCTAAAATTGTGCAACTTAATCCAGTTTATTATTCAGATGCCTTGTTTACAATGCTGAAGTTTTAATGAAAACAAATTCATTTTCGTTCTGTCTCTTTGCTCCTTTGTCCTCAGGAGGGAATATGAGGCAAGAAGCTCCCATTTCCCCTCTGTGGCAAATGTCCCATGGGCTAAGCAGGGGAATTACAGAGCAGGAACTTTCCCCCCAGCTGAATTGGCAGGACTCAACATAATCATTTAAGCATGAACCAGCCTGGTTTTCTCTCCACTTAGTAAATCCATAATACTTAAATCCATAGTCCTTCACTGTTGAATTACTGCCACTAGTTTCCAAATACAAACTCTTTATTAAATAAACAGGAATCAGATGACATGCGTTAGAGTGCAGATGATCAGTGTTACTATAGATTGCTTCTATCTGAAAAACACAGATTTTTAAGGGGATACTGGATGCATGCAAGAAAGGATTACCAGGCACAGATGGCAGTGCTCATTTATAGCAGTAGAGCAAGGATGTGATAGTATTAACAAGCGAAAGGGCTGATTTTGTACACGTGAAAGCCATCATGTGGAGACGCAGAAGAGAAAGTCAATGGAACAGGCAACCGGCAATGTTTTCCTGCCTAGTTCATTGTCATCTACATTAGTGAAGATGCTTGAGCTATTCCCATGTTAACTAGCATTTTAACCCATAATTTGTTTCTGCTTTGAGCCTAAGCTGGGGAGAAGGAGGAGGAATTAAACAGTATAACATCATGTCAGTTTAGAATCTTTCAAATCCATATGCATTACCCACACTCTACCATCATCATCATCTTCTATGACAAGGTCACCTGCTTAGTGGATGAGGGAAAGGCTGTAGACGCTGTCCACCTAGACTGTAGTAAAGCCTTTGACACCATTTCCCACAGCATTCACCTGGAGAAACTGGTTGCTCATGGCTTCAACGGGCATAGTTTTCACTGGGTAAAATCTGGCTGGAAGACTGGGCCCAAAGAGTGGTGGTGAATGCAGGTAAATCCAGCTGGTGTCCGGTCACAAGTGGTGTTCCCCAAGGCTCTGTACTGTGGCCAGTTCTGTAATATCTTTATCAATGATCTGGACAAGGGGATTGAGTGCACCCTCAGTAAGTTTGCAGATGACACCATCTTGCGTGGGAGTGTTGATCTGCTTGAGGGTCGGAAGGGTTTGCGGAGGGATCTGGACAGGCTGGATCGATGGGCCAAGGCCAATTGCATGAGTTTCAACAAGGCCAAGTGCTGGATCCTGCACTTGGGTCACACCAGCCCCATGCAGTGCTACAGGCTTGGGGAAGAGTGGCTGCAGAGTTGCCTGGCAGAAAAGTACACCCCCAGGTTAGTCAACAGCTTGCTGAATATGAGCCAGTAGTGTGCCCAGGTGGCAAGAAGGCCAACAGCACCCTGGCTTGTATTAGAAATAGTGTGGCCAGCAGGACAAAGGAAGTGATCATCCCACTGGTGAGCCCCCACCTCAAATACTGTCTTCAGTTTTGGGCCCCTTACTACAAGAAAGACATTGAGGTGCTGGAGTGTGTTCAGAGAAGGTCAACAAAGCTGGTGAAGGGTCTTGAGCACAAGTCGTATAAGGAGCGGCTGAGAGAACGGGTTGATTAGCCTGGAGAAGAGGAGGTTGAGAGGAGGCCTTATTGCTCTCTACAACTACCTGAAAGGAGATTGTAGCGGATGGGGGTCTGTCTCTTCTCCAAAGTAACAAGCAATAGGACAAGAGGAAATGGCCTCAAGTTATGCCAGGGGAGGTATAAATTGGATAATAGGAAAAATTTCTTCACAAAAAGGGTTATTAAGGATTGGAAGAGGCAGCCCAGGGAAGTGGTTGAATCACCATCTCTAGAGGTTTTTAAAAGATGTGTAGATGTAGTGCTTAGGGACATAGTTTAGTGGTATCTTGGCAGTGCTAGGTTAATGATTGAGCTCGATGATCTTAAAGGTCTTTTCCAACCCAAACAGTTCTATGATTCTGTGATTCTATGATCTTGAGTGCCAGGGTGTACATGAAGGCCAATGTGTTTCAGATTTCTAAGAGCTAGACAGGCTGCCAGACCCACTCTTCCACAGCATCATTTCCTTTGCTTCAAAGCAATAGACAGAAGTTTTGAGATGTGACATTTCACTGATGCCCTGGAAAAAAAATTCTCCATGGGAGATGTACCCATGTTGGATTTCCTATTAAATAAAACCTAAGCAAACCTATTTATACCATCCTCAGACTCTTTTATAAAATCTGTCTTTACTGAGGATCTTTAGTGTAACTGTAGGCTTTCTGATGATAGAAGAGAACAGAGTAAGAACTTCCCATGTCTATTAACCCAAACTGGAAAGTGTGAGGATTAAGTTAGTACAAGCACATGTATTTCCAAGCACATAATTGGCCACTTTGAGCAGACTATCAGACTTTTCAGACTTGCAGTGTGTGAGCAATTTATTCTGACTTGCTTATATCAAAATGGCATGCCTGATGCTCAGAAAAATACCTGGTGATTGGTTAATTCCAGTGCAAGTGTTAACAGCTGCACATTTAGGTGGTTTCATCTCTTTTTTGCATGCTACAAATCATAAAGGCTGCTACTGGTTTGCACTCAGGAAATTATCTGAGTTTTTGCAAAAAAAAAGTGTTGAAACCACATTTTTCTCTAAGAATGCCATAGATAAATGAAATGTTTTTTAGGAATTCACATTGCAACAGTCAGCTCACTGAGCTGTGGTCAATGTGTATTTTCTTGACTATCTGGTTATTTGCCTTTGTTCATAGTTTTCTTTTTTTGTTGTTTGTTTCTTTGTTATTAAATAGAAAGTTATATATTGAAAATTATTTCACATGATGTCTCTGTCCCCATCAGTCCCTGAACTGTAAAATGGTGTCACGCACTGTTTTGTTCAGCTGACTAACGGCATCTATATCTATAAAATGATTCAGTCTTCAGTGGCCAGAGGCTTATGTTATTATTTTTCCCCCTTAAATAACTCTTTAAATAAAACATAGAAAATGAAAATGTGGTTCATTGGTTACTGACTTCTTTTTATAAACTCTTATCTTTCAGAATATAATTCACTTCTTCAAGGTTGAAATTCTGAGAGTAAATATTAGCTCGATTAATGGAAATTGTATGCATAAAACCTTAAGTACAGTGCTGGAAGTCATTCCTCTTCTTTGTTTTCAGGTACAGTCCCTTCTTAGTACCTCAGGCTTGGGTAGGGGAGGATTTGGCCATAATGCAACTTACAGAAATATATGTTTTTTTCAAAATCTCTGGAGCAGGGAGAGGGAAGTACTAAATTTACAAGAACTTCACTTTAATACTTTGGATTTTATGCTTTCCATTTGTATAATCATGTCCATTTTGTAATGGCATAAAGTAGCACTAAAACATTCAATCCAGCATAATCCAATTACTATTTTACTCTCTTGGGTATGAGATAGGAGAAAATTCTTAGATAAGAGAAAATCACCAAGTGTGATTATTTTATGGATTTGCATATACACTTGGTACAGTAAGTAAGCTACGTCTTTTGTTTTCCCTTGTAGCTGTTACTGAGAGGTTGTCTCATTGCTGTGACATGGAAGGTGATAATAGTTTTAAAGGGTTATTTCATAAACTATGAAAGGGGTGCACTTGCTACAAGCAAGTTTTCCAACATCGCAAAACAGAGTTTGCAGACTCTGTCTTCTTCTTTGGGGGAATTTTCTTCTGCCCCCACTTTGGGTCATACTCCCTGAGCAGCATCAGCATTCTCAGGGATGCAAAGATGCATCTCCAAGGGAAGTTTTATTACTTTAGCCCCCCTTTATTGACAGCTCCACATCAGGAAGAGCGAGCTGTGATGGTGATGTAAGCTTGGTTTATTACTCATAGCTGTTGCCAACATGTATTTGTAAAAAATCTCCTCGGATGTCAGATGAATTGGGCAAGACATGAATTCTGTGTCCCAACTGCAGCTGAGGAGAGTAAGCTGTAACCGGCAGAGCAGTACAGCTTCTAGAGGTGACATCTACACTTCACCACTAGTTTTTCAAATGCTGTGAAGTTTGTTTAATTTCCACATTCAGACTGGGGAAAGAAGGATGCTTTTATTATTTTTCAGGCTCTAAATGTGTCTTTTTCCTCCTTTGCTGTGAGATGGACATTGTTGCTTCCGTATGTTTTCCAGGAAAAGATGTATTTTAGTGCTACACCTCTGAAGGGCTGGGATCAACAGACTGTATTGTTGTGATCTGAGCTAGTGAGCAGGAAGACATCTTCTGTCCATCTGTGAAGGTAGAAGGTAATCTTAAGACTGGTTGTGGCTAAGCAGGTCATGGTGTTGCAGCCACCATGGAAACAGGACAGAAGTCTAAGAACGTAGCATTGATACTGAAGGCAAAATGGCTTAATATTTGTTTTAACACTCGGGTATCCAGTGACTTAAAGTCCCTAAACAGGTTTTGCCTCCATTGCAGAAGTACTAGTAAAATTATTTTTTATATCAGGATGAAAGTTCAAATCTTGAAAGCCTTAGATGGCCTCTGTGTAGTTCAGGTCTACGAGGTTCGGCATGTTCTCTAGCCTGAAGGGCCACAAGGTTCTCCTGCTGCATCTGACCCTGCTGTTGGGTTGCTCTCCAGACTCCAGGAGTACGGATCAGGCTCCGTACTCCAACTTTCTGTGAGGATACCAAGAAAGCACTGCCATCTCCTCTCCAGCGTTAGCTTTACCCTCATTTTCCCTTCAAAATATGCTGGGCCTTTTCAGGCAGGGTCCTCTGGAAGTTGTGTACCGACCTTACGCAGTGGCTCCCCGTGGCTTTAGGGAGGTGGAAGAGATGCAGCTCTGCTGCCCCTCAGCCCTCTAAAAAGGTGAGGATGCAGCCAGTAGGATGTGTTACAGGAACTGGGAAGCACTGGGAAGGTTTCACAGTGCTATGGTAATACTAATACAGCATTATAAGGAATCCCCGAATGGCTGATTAACTGTCAAATTGTGATGCTGTGCCTGTGTGTGATGGTATCTGGGAAAAATGCAGCAAGGCAAACTAATTAAAATACTAACCTGGAGTTTCTCTACATGTCTGCTTTTTTATCCCCTCTTTTTTTTTTCTCTGTTTTTTTTCTACTCCTTTTTATTTCCTCCCTTGCCCTTCATTTTCCCTTTTTATTATTTATAGAATTCCCTTTTATCGTTTTCTTCCCATCTAGCCTCTTTCATTTCTCCTTTTCTCTTAGCCCCTCTATGCCCCATATCGCATTTCCCCTTCTGTTAATCAGTCCTTCCCCAGATCCCGACACCTCATGGGAACCATCGTTCAAGGGCTTTAAGGCCGATTTTACAGTTTTTCCTCTCTTGTTCTTTTCTTTTCTGCTTCACAGGGGTAGGGACTGTTAGTCTGACTGGCAGAGGACTCCTGTTGTGGCTGCTGCTGCTGGAAGAACAAACTTGCTGGAGGTCCCTGAAGGGACCTACCAAGGTCCTGCGGAGTATTTTCAGTGTTTCACACACAGATTAAGCCCTTCACAGAAAAGCTATTTTGATGCAGGCGCAGTGTGATGTTTGTGTGTAAGGTGGGAATGATGATGGCGCAGGTGGCGCAGAGAGGGAGAAGAATTAAGCAGGCTTTCCAAATATATTGTCACAAAAATATTCATTTAACTGAGGGGAGGAAAGCACTACTGTCTCTTTCATCGGTATTAGAAATAGTGTGTTCCTGGAGTTGTTGGTTTGGATTTTCAACTGTGATAGGCCAGCTGTTACATCATTTGCTGGCACTAATTGCTTCAAGACTTAAGCTAATCTTGTTCCTGAAGAAGCCCAGCTCAACTGGGCAGCTCCGGTTTTGTCTCTCTGTCCAGCCCGGGGCAGGGGGGGCTCGGTGCCACTGGGACACGTCTCCAAACCAGCCCCATTTTTCCTGTGCTCCCACCAGCTCTTCCATGGTGTGGCCCACGTGCACGGGCCTCCAGAAGGGCTGGAGGGGCCTTGGCAGAGGGAAAGAATAAGTGTTGTTTTAATCAGGAATTACTCCTTACATCCGGGAGGTCTCTGATGACACATCCTTCTAGAAGTCTCTCCCTGTCTAAAGGAAACTTACTACCAATTCAGTTTATTCTCTGCTGTTAGATTGAAAGTCAGAGCAGCTGAGTTGGGGTACAGCCTGCACGAGGCTCACATCCCGCACGAACAGGCAAAAGCTTCACAGCGTTCAGGAAGTTAATAAACACTTACGAACTCAGAAGTTTTTAATGGCGCTTAAACTGAAATTTAATTTCACTTTCAATCACCTTGTGTCAAATTTAACTAAAGATTAGGTGACAGGCAGTCAGGCTGAACTGCTGCTTGGTACCGCTTCGTTTTGCTTTCCTGCCAGCCCCACATGAATAGATTTAAGTTTCTTTTAATTTGCATAAAGGTAGGGGTGAGTGTGCTCATAAGAAAATATCTGCATTCCCTAAAGCCTTTGTTATGCAAGTAAGCAAACACCACGAATGTAAAATGCCATTGTGTGACATTTGCAGCACTAAATATCCAATTTTGTGTTGGGCAGAAAATGCTGGGTTTTTTCCCTGATGCACAGCTTGATTCCTAAGTTATTTTCTGGCTTTCCCTGTGACTAGAGAAAGGTTGTCGTGCGTGGTAGAGGAAATGGATAGTCTTTGAGATTCAGATTTTATACGTGGCATGTATAAAACATATGTTTGAACCTCAGTCCATTCCCAGAAATTATTTTCCCCCAGACTAGATTGGTGGGCATCCATGTTTGCTTTGTGATTTTGGCTTTGTTGTTTTTTTTTTCTTGCTTCTGCAATGCAGGTTGTAACCAGCGTCCTAGAATTGTCTGAACATTTTTACTTAGTAAACTTAGTGGCTGTGCCCTTGAACATCTCTTTGCTCTCTTTATCTGCCACACTGTATTTTACACGGTTTTCAGCCTGTTGTACTAAAAGCATTAAATGGGGTGTTGACAAGCATTTTGTGGTTTATGGCTTGGTAAGTGTAGGAGATGGGTGTTCATTGGACTCCTCTGGGCAGAAATAGCATGACTGCTGGTGGTTGCTGGGGGCCAACATGACTGGTCTGTTTCTTCAGCCTCCTCCACAAAGGGTTACTTTCTTATAAGAACCTTATAGAAAATTTATCTTAATAATGCCTTGCAGAGTTGGACTTTTAAATTTAAGAGAGTCCAGACCATTGCCCTCACTCTTGCAGCTACTGTTTTAAAACAAAAGATGCCATGTCTTTCTTAATTTTAGGTGGGATTTAATCATAGCCCCTGTTTCTTTTCTTTTTTTCTTTTTTTTTTCCCTTCTATTCCAGAAGAGAGACTGTTTTACACACAACTCACTTTTTTGCCTTAGTTTGAAAGGGTGCCTCACTATGTGCTTTCTCTTGCTAGGTGCTTTCATAAGCACCTTCTTTCTTTTCCTGGTAATTAAGTGTCTCAGGCTGGTAGCATCTTCCAGACTGTCCCTCTGCCTAAGTGAGGTATCCTGAGCGTAAGCCTAGAGGTAAACAGACACATCTCTGTTCTCTTTATTCCTGTGATCTTACATCAGTTCACCAGTTATTATTTCCTCTTGTCAAATGAAGCAATAGCAAAGCTTTGAAATGATGTTGCAGCTTTTCCAAAGAACAATTTCCCTCTCCTCTCGCCTCCTTCTGCCTTTCCCTGTATATTTGATAGTACATCAGCTTCCTCTTGAAATGATCCCCAGTAGAGCACTTCAGCTATTTCAACCGGGGTTTTTCTGAAGGTATTTTTAAAAAACTACCTTCTACAGCAGGGCTTGGTTATAATGAAGAACAATAAAAAAAAGTAATCCTTCTGCCTTGGAGAGCCAGTCTTGTGCACACTCATGCATGTGGTGAACTCTGTGCCTGGAATATCCCCACTGGATTCGGTCAGTGGTATTGTTTGCACACACAGACCTGTGTAAGTTCTTGCAAGGTGATGGCTTTAAATCTCACTAGAAGCTAAAAAGATATTTCAGTGCAGTACAGACTAGACCAAGGCAACTCACATTCACTGTCTTTTTTTTTTTTGTCTTTTTTTTTTTAATTATCTGTGTTTCTAAAGTGGCTGTTATTTAGCAGCACATAATGACGAGAATCACGATGATCTTCCAAAGAATTTCTTCACCCCACTTCAATACTTGTCAATGCTTTGATCAAGCAGGATATTCAGGAAACTTGCATTCTGGGCAATTTCCAAGTGATGCTGAGTGAACATCTGATATGATTGAAGACACTAAGGGCTATAGGATTTACTCCTAGCACAGTTTCTCGGATAATTAAATGACATAACCAAAACCCCTCCAGAGTTAGTTTCTTGCTGTTCTGCAGGATCAAATTTGGGTTTAGTCTGCTCCAGTGTTTCTCTTTGATGTAACTGCCTAAGAAATCACAGAACTTTGGGGTTGACAGGATTTTAAATGTTTATGGGTTTGAAAATAAGGACTAGATAAGGATTGTATCAGGAGTCAGATTAATGGCCAGCCTGCAGTGCAGAGATCTTGCGTGAGGTGCTGTCATTGATACCTTTGGCTCAGAGGAGAAGTTACTCTGCATGGAGTTGTTTGCAGCATGCGAGTGGAGCAGAAGCAGCCTGTCTGGGTGGCCCAAATCTTCACATAAATCAGTGGAAATCCTGGCATATGTTCACTGAAGTTCACAGTTTTTACAGCCTTTCTGTACAAAAACTTCATGGTGAACAGAACAATGACTTAGGATGCAATAGGCTATTCACAATATCACAGAGTTTTCCTGGGGGGCATTGCTAATACCAGTGCACCACACCAATCCAGAACAGCTGAAGAAAAAAGATGCTTGGGAAGCTGGAAAGATTTTTGTTCACTGTAACACACGGTGTCGATGAATTGTGCAATGGAGTCTGTAAGCATGGATCTTCCTGGGTGCTGAGTGAAGCGGAGGAGAAATGATGCCTCTCGGAGCTTTTGTTTCAGACTCTGACCATCTTTTTGTATTCATCACCATTTTCAGTCACTGGGTTTGAAGATGTGTCCGTAAACAAAGGACTTGAAAAATACGTTTTTCAAGGATAGACTGAAAAAGGGTGGAAGACTTGAGGAAGCAAAAGTTAACAGCTTTCAAAGTATAACAATATAAGCAAGTTAATAAACGCTGAGTGGTAGGTCATAAAATTCCTTTCAGATTTATATAAGAAAACAATATATTGTATGAAATCATAAAATGGATGACCTTTCTTCTTTTAAAAGCCTCAGCAATTTATCTTTAATGACAACATAGTATTTGGAAATACTATATCCTAAATAAACAAAGTCATACTGCTTAACTTAAGGAAATGTACTTTGTTAACAAGAGTTTCCGTGCTTGTTTTATTCCCTTTCCTTTTTCTAGTGAGTTAGCCTGGCCTTGGTTGTGATGGAGAAGGACGCAAGCCAACTCGAGAGGGACCATGTTCATAGCGTGTATGAGAAAATTGCTCCTTGCTTCAATGACACACGCTACAAGGCATGGCCAAAGGTGCAGAAGTTCATTTCAGAGCAGGAACCAGGCAGTCTGATTGCTGATATCGGTGAGTGGGTTGTTTATCCCATTGCTAGTGACAGTTTAAGTATGTTCTCTCTATCAATGTCTGCAGCAGAAGAGTTTGGAGCTTGTGAGCCAAACTTGGGAATCCAAATGGCCAGACTGACTATCAGATTTGCCTCCCACTTTGCTCCACCATTCATAGGTATATGAAGACAATATATATGAAGACAGTATCCAATAGGTCAACTAAACTGAAGCACTAAACTAAGCTAAATATCAGTAGTGGATGATAATGATAATGTTGTGTATTGAGATGATAATTTTGGAATTTGAAATTTTGTTTAGCTCTTACAACATGTATTCTGTATGGCCAATTTGAAGCAAGTGTTGTGACACTGTTCTGAGAGCTTTGGGGAGCAATGTGTGACAGTTTTTAATTCCCAGAAGGTTTGAGAATGTCTAAATGGTAGGAAGGAAGCCTCTGTACTGGCTTCGGCCCCTGCACCAGAATTGGATACATGCTGGTTGCCCAAATGAGATCTGGGCGTTAACTCATCATTTCTATATGTTTAGGCTAGATTTCTAAATAGCTTTTTGGACTTGTAATCCTTTCCAGCGACAAATATGTGTAGTCTCCCCATTATAGCATGGGAGCGTTTGTGAAAGGGGGAAGTTACTGAGGGTTGGGCTAATCACACTAACTTTTTGTGTGTCATTCAAACGTCACCATATACTTTTCCCAGTTTATCACAGTCTAAATGCTGGGAACTATATTCCTACCAGATCTTGGCAGATTTTGCAGTGTAGTGCCACGGCACTGGAGAGGAGTCTACCTGCAGGGCTGTCCCCTGCCCCTCCATCCCTGTGAAGCAGCCTCTGGTGTCAGATTAGAGGAAATGTTTATAGTAGCTGTTGCTTGGCTTATACTGGAGCCTTTTCCTCCAAAAAATGAAAACCAGAAAAATCCCTGGAGTTCTCTTCCAGTCAGAGCTCCAGGGTAGTCCTCTTCCTGCTCTTTCTCCTTGGAAAATAGAGTCTAATATTTAGCCAAGGGCTGGCACCGTTTCACAAGGCCAGCATGGGAAGGACTGAGGGCAATCCAGCTTTTCTATGGATATCTTTCTTTTGTTCCCTGGAGATGGGATCAGCAGTTAATATCAGAAAAGCAGGTAGAAGCAGACTTCTATCTGCAGCTCAACGATGATTCATCTCCCATTCAAATGGCACAACAGATTGATGGGACTGGGAGGCTCCTTATCAAACATAGGGACCCACACTGGGTTTCAGAATAAGAACTATGGGATGGCTGTAACCTAAATATAGGGACTTAAATATTTGGAAGGCTCCAAAATAACTATAATTAAAAAAAAAAAAAAAAAAAAAAGAGATAAAATCTGGGCTCTAACCCAAGCTTAATGTTTGATACAAGTGTAGACATAAACAGGGTGTGAACTAAAGCCTGCACAAGGTACAGGGTATTATGTGAGCCCAATACATTTACCTCCCTGATCTTAATCTGAACTATGATTTTTATGGTGCAAGTGAGAAGGCAAGTTTTTAAAATCAATAATCTACTTTAAAATGCACTTTGTGTTAAGATCCAGATAATTCTGCAAACAAATTATCAAAAATTTAGATAAGAACCATTTTATTGCTGACATTAAAACTGTTCCTATCGAAAGATGTCTGCCTTTATTACAACGCAAGAAGTATTTCAGTTTGGGATAATGTAAATTTCCGTGTCACAGGCTCCATTATGAAAAGGAAACTGCATGGAGATACCAGAACAAGAAACTCCACTGTTGTCATGGTGACAGCAATTAGCAGCAGTTAAAACAGCAAACAATGGATTTAATGGTTTGGTCTAATAGTGACTTAATTACTTAGCAGTCTAGTTTGTCTATCAGCATTTCAATACACAGGAATAATTCAGTGCTGTGCTCCCACTACATGATGCTTTCACTTAGCATTTTGAGTCTATTACAAGTAGAACTGCAGTAGCATCATTACCATAAATATTTTTGATTCTGTATGTGGTGGAAAAGCCAAGGTAAATGCTCTCTAGCAATCCTACTTTAACACCTCCTGTCACGCAGCAGAGAGCCTGCTAGACAGAAAGGAGCAGTCTGTGCTCATTGTACTGTGATGGTAAAAAATAGCCTGAATTCCACCGCAATTGTATCATCTCCTCTAAAATGGGTGGAGAATTTCAAGCTGTTAGGCCAGTCAAGGGCTTACATCATGGCTTATGTCAGGAATACATTTTCTTTTATACAGACACCAAATGTCCACCTTTCTTACTCCTCCTCGTTATTTCTTCAGGCTGCGGAAATGGCAAATACCTTCACATCAATTCGCAAGTCTATAAACTGGGTTGTGACTACTGTTTCCCGTTGGTGGAATCAGCACGAAATGAAGGCCATGAAGTTATGGTGTGCCATAGCTTGTGTCTGCCTTATCGAAGTGAATGCTTTGACGCTGTCCTGTCCATTGCTGGTAAGTTCTGAGTACTGCCAGTGTCTATAGGTCAGACCTTTAAAGGATCTAAAGTATTTAGTCTCTTCTAGGTTTGGGTTTTTTTCGGTGACCAACAGAATATTTTGGGGTTTGAAGACCAGGTAAATCTATATTAACACAAGAAATGTATATTATTATATACACGTGTGTACACATATACACACATATATTATATATACGTACATTATACATAAACTCAGTGAAAAACTGCAAAATGGGCAAGTCACACAGATGTGAGCTGTTTTATTCTGATCCAAGCACAACTAGAGTACAGTGTGCAAATCAGGAAAGAAGAGCCTTATTTTTGCCTTATTGCATGGCATAAATTTGAAATGTTGGCTCTATCAGGTCCAAAATCCAACAAACCTTGCTTAGGAACACTGAGCATATTCGAAGTTCAGTATTAAATCCTTCTGCACCTTTCCAAAGGTTCTTTACTCCCATGCTCCATGGTTTGTCAGCCAACACAATCATTTTTGTGCTGATGAGGATGATCACGACGCTGATCCAGCTGGAAAGTAACCGGCAAAAAGGAAGGTTACTTTTAGCCAAATCGCTTACCCAGTGCTTCACTGCAGAGAGACCTGTTTCAGCAAACGCAGGGAATAATGCACAGAAAAAACAAGGAGGCAACGACAAAGCAAGCAGAAGTGCTTGTTTCAGTGGCACTGCTGCCTTAAAACGTTCATCTAATAACCTCAGATTTCATTTCTTCACTGTAAGATTTTTCCTTTTTGTTTAGTTGCCCATTTCAGTGTAGCTTAACGATGGAGGAACTACCTGTCATTGCCACTTTTAAAGCAGACATTCAGTGGCAGCTTTAGCCTTTATTTTTTTCTCTTTTAAATTGTGCAGGTTCTGTTGTTTTGGGAGACTTGAAATTACTCAACCACCTTTTAAAAGTTAGGTATTAAGCTTGTACTGATTAAAAGTTGGACAATACTGGAAATAAAACAAATTACAGCACTCAGCAAATTTGATTTTCATTTTCTCAACCAAAAGGGTGTGAAGGTCTCTAAGCCTTGTTAAATCAAAGTGAAATGTTAATACCTCCCATCTCTTGAAGTTAGTGAGTAGTGAGCCTTACACAGCCTCTTCTCCATCTCTCGGGTGACCTTTCTTTAAGCCCTGAAGGACTTCACTTTTCAAGGCCAGGTCCATGTCTTATAGTTTGACATTTGATGGAAATTTGAGATTGCATTATTGTCAGTGGTACATTATTGTACGGGGCTGTTGACCGTGCTTTGCTACACTGTCTGAAATCTTTCAGTCATGACTTAGGAAACATGACCAATAGCTAACACTCCTTATTATTGCGTGTTCACATCCTTTGCCCAGACAGGGTAACAACGATCGTGTACCCAAAGGTGATTTGGCATTCTCTGGAAATCCAGGGTAAGGAAGTGAGGGACAAGCCAGAGATGTTGAAAAGGGTATGTAGCAATGTTCAGAAGTTGTCTGGCTCAAAAGAGTCAGTGTCCCAGGAGAACTTGTGAGCAGGCTATAGAAAAGCAGAGTAGCTGGGCTGGGGTTGCTGCTGGAGATGCAGAACTACAGACCTTCCCATCCGTAGCAAGCTTAAAGCCCTGTTTGCCTGGCTGTTGTGTGAGAAGCTAGAATCAGTGAGGAATCCAGGACACTCAGGTTACAGGCAGAACTGTATGGTTATGGACTGTGGCCCTTTCAGCACCATAATATGGCTGCAAATTACAAAGTTATTTCTGTTGCAACTGTTAGCCTGACAGATCATGCTTGAAATATAGTGATGATTGTATTTCCTTATTATTGCTGAAAAATGTGCTTTAGATGCATTATAAAGATTCAAATAATATGTTGAATTATTATATATAATAGTATATAGTGTAATGCTAGTATAGTACATATATACTATAGTTTGGATAAGCATGTCTTCTTCTAATCTTCAGGAGATTGTCAAAGAAAGCAAGAAATTTCTGTAGGTGTTCTGAAGCCAGGTCTCTGGTAAGAAATATTGACAGAGGAGAAGTGTCAAGCCTAACTTGATGATTTTTCCTTTTACTCAAGAGCCATTGCGTATGCATTTACAATGAACGATTTTTTGCCAGTTCCATAAATGGCATAACCTACACTGACAAGAAACAAATCTAGATGTGATATATCAGCAAAAGTTTAGAATGTGCTGCTTTAAAATGCTTAACTTCCTCTTCAAGGAGACAAATTTGCCCTGTGAGTATGCAATTCATTCCACAATGTTTTCATTGAAAGAAAGAAATCATACTCACTTTCCCAGTGTATTCATAGCATAATTTTATTTGAGATTTAATATCACCAAACAACAGAATCATCCCCTTTGCCATATACTGATGCCTTTGTTATTGTTAGCATGATGAAGCCATTCCTGTATTAATGAAATAAATGGGATTTTTGCCACTTGCAATAATGGAAAGAAGACTGGCACTCATATTTCCATTTTGGCTAGCGAATTGCTCGGAATCATAATGCAGGACTGATTTTTTAGCATGGCTTTACCTCTGTCAAAGTGGATTTCCTTTTTACATGCAAAGGTCATGTTCTGTGTTAATAAAATCTTGTATATGCAGAGCTCTTAGACTCTGTGAGGGGCAAGGGATAAGAAGCAGCTTTTCCTATTAATTTAGATAAGTAATTTTTTTCCTCCTCAATGCAAAGTTGAAGACATCACATTTTCCTCTCTTATTAGGAGTCAGATACTCAACTCAGCAAAGTTATTTTATATTACTGAAATATCTGATCAGACTCTTCATCCCAGTGGGAAAAAAAGGGTTCCTGGAGTGAAGAGCATCAAATGGCTTTTCTTGGTGCTAATACCAATATGTGAAAATTAATTTTGCTTTAATCTGTGATCTTTTAGTGGTGGTAATTTAACAGAGAAAGTGAGGGGAACCTAAGAGACATAAATCTGTCTAGTCCTCTAATTTGCACTGTCTGAGAAAATGGTCTGCATAATTGCAAACAGTATAATTCTTAAAGAAGTCCAAATAAAAGGTCCAGGAGAGTTTCCTTACTATATAAGGTTCTGCCTTATGGAAAGATTCAGTGAGACGCTGAGCAAGAAGAAACCAAGTGTTAGTATCAGATCATATCAGTGTAGTTAGATTGCACTGTTGTGCCAGTTAATATGGGCACAGCATTGCAATGCCATCATGTCATAATTTCTTTAACCCATAAAGAAATCTCATATTTCTGCATAACCTTGGTTATTTCTGCATGATGGTTTGGTCAGGTAAGTATATCATCACTACCTGCCAGTTTGCCTAATTCTGTTTTTCTTTAAGGACCAATCGGGATTTCATTCTAGCAGTTTTTTAACTTTTTCCAACAAAAAGGCACCGTGGTCAGATTATTAGATTCCCAAAAAGAAGCGATATTCAAGGCACAACAAGCAACCTGTCCCAGTGGAAAGCACAGTATAATGAGGTCTGGTATGACAGCATCAGGAACTCTTTAATGCCATAGAAATTGAAAAGAAATCATCATAAAGGATGAGTACAATAATTATGAGGGATGGTGTGAAGAACCAAAGTCAGGATGACTACAGCGTAACATGAATTAGAACTAGGATGAGGTTTCATAAATGCATCCAAAGCAAGAGGAAAACAAAAAGAAAAGAGCAAATAACATGGGGAAGCTATATTTTTCTTTGGTTAATAGTAATCATCAATAAGTTAGTAGAGTTTTAACCAGAGGACAGGAGTTTAGACTATAAAAAGGAAATAACGTCTTAAAGAATATTTAGATAAATTAGGTTACACAAATTGTTAGGAAACCATAAAATTAATCTTAAACTACTGTGAGCTAGCAGATTATCTTTAAGATCTCCAGCAAGTGAAGAAAAGCAAATATAATACTTGTTTCCAAAAGAGAGAGAAATAACATCGAGGGAGCCAGTCTAACTTAGATTTATGCAAGGATACTAGAATAAATAATTTAAATAATCTAATTTAAATAGAATAAATTATTTAAACCTACAGAATACTAATGTAATGGAAAACAGTCAACATGTCTTTGTCAGGAGCAAGCCAATCTGCTTTCTGTCTTTGACAGGGTAATCATCCCAATAGACAGAGCAGCAGGAGAAGACATGATATATTTTGACTCACATGTCACTGTTGCAAGTAAAATAAGTAAATAGAGCTAAGAATATGGAAAAAAAATCATTCTCAAAATGAATCAGTGATTCACTGTCTAATCCAGACACATTTCAAATGGGATGCTCTTGGGACCCCCCTACATCTGTTTCTATGCAAATTTTTAATTAATAACTTTGATAGGAAGCTAGAGAGCATATTGAACAATTTGTGAATGACTTCTGGGTAGGAAGAGTAAGAATTATTTTGGAAGATGGGATTTGACATCCAAATGATGGAGAGTTGTCTGGAATCAAAAAGAGATACAGAAACTATCGAGAGGGATGTACTATGCTTGGGAAGGAAACATTCAATGAACAAAAGGGAGAAATAATGGCCAGGCAAGATGGACCACAGCCACTACGTGTGAGTAGTGTCATGCTCTTACAAGACCAGGGAAATACTTGTCTGGGGTGTGGTGACAGAGCAGCTTCATGGAAGGCAGAAGAATGAGTCAACCTCCTGCATTTGGTACTTTTGAGATCCGAGGTGCAATATCATATCTGCTTTTGGGGACCACGCCTTACAAAGTTTGTAATCAACATGGAGACATTTTAAATAACTGATGTTTGAAAAACCTGAATTATTAAAGGAAGCTGAAGAAATTGGGTTAGGTTAATCAAGAATAAAAAATAAAAGACTGAAGGAAATGTAATAGTCTTCAAATATGCAAATTACTTTTACAGAAAGTTAACCTTTATTTGACATCAGAAGAAAAAAATTAGTCATCTTACCCTGCAGCAAAGGTTATTTACCTCAGATATTAAAAGGCTTTTAAGAGCAGGTTAGAACAATTTGGGTCGCATTTGGACCAAGCGTTTAATTCTACCTTGGAGCTGGAAAATGAACGACCTCTATTTTTCTGCATCTATTTTAATGTAAAGGCCACCTGGCCCTTTTAAGAAAAATCCATTGACTCTCCTATAACCAGTCGCTGCCTAATGTTAATACAGCTCCTCTCACAGTGGCAAACTCTCCTTGCTAGTGGCAGAGGTGCAAAATGCTAACAAGTCTGAATATCGCAAGAGGCCTTGGAGACAGAGGAGAAATGCCACCCGTAGCGGGATATTTTGGTTTTGACAAGGCCACCCACAGAGTACCTCTGCTTCTTGCCTCTGTCAGGAATAGCATGGCCAGCAGGACTAGGGGAGCAATCGTCCCCCTTTACTCGGCACTGGTGAGGCCACACATCAAATACTGTGTTCAGTTTTGGGCCCCCCTCTACAAGAGAGACATTTATATTCTGGAGCAAGTCCAGAGAAGGGCAACAAAGCTGGTGAGGGGTCTGGAGAACAAGTCTTACCAGAGTGGCCATAGGAACTGGGGTTGTTTATTCTGGAGAAAAGGAGGCTGGAGGGAGACCTTACCAGTCTCTACAAATACCTGAAAGGAGGTTGTAGTGAGGTGGGGGTCAGTCTTGTCTCCAAGTAACAAGAGGAATTGGCCAGAGGAGTTTTAGATTGTATCTTATGAAAAATTTCTTCACCAAAAGGTTTGTCAAGCATTGGAACCGGCTGCCCAGGGAAGTGGTGAAATCACCATCCCTGGAGGTATTTAAAAGACCGGTAGACATTACGCTTAGAGATATGGTTTAGTGGTGGTTGTGGCAGTGTTAGGTTGATGGTTGGACTTGATGATCTTAAAGGTCCCTTCTAACATAGATGATTCTATGATTCTTCTGAGACATCTGCGAGCTGAGTTCAGCTTTGGTCTCACCACCCTTAGTTTTTTATTTAAAGCGAATAATGCAGTTATTTCTAAGATGGCAATCAATCACAAATTCTTAGAGATGCGGCGAAGCTCCACAGGGCAGTGAGAGCCTGTGGTTAACACCTGCAGGCTTTAGCTGTCATTCACACGGTTGCTCTCACTGGTCTTGCCAGCTGATAGCGTTGTCTATCGGTGCAATTCTCACTAACAGTGAGGAGCATGATATCTATCTTAATTAAACCAGAAGCTTTGTGTTCCTTACACTGGTATTTTCATGCAAGTTATAATTGATTTATCAACAATATCCTAAGTTTGTTTCCAGTGGATGATACATAGGTATCTCAGGATGGGGTCAGATCAGAAAACTTGACTCTGTCTTTTTTTTTTTTTTCTTAGAAAAATGTGCATCTGAACAGAATGAGCTCTGCACCTTATGGTCCCCTCTATTGCTCCAAGTTACTGGAGCGCAGAAGTGGTGCAAAACTCCAAACAGACCCTTATCTTTAGTTTCATTTTCACAGTAGCAGCCAGCAGCCTGCTCAGCATTTTAAAATGTAATCATTTATTTTAGATCACAGTTGGCTATCTGTGGTCTCATCACTGTCGTCATGTTGACAGTATATCTGTTTTCAATCTCACCCACATTTTCTTAACAACATGTTACCTGGTTGCAAGGTCTTGACCAGCTGTTGGGCGTGATTAGAAGAGGTGACAGCTTCTCATCGGCTGTGCAACTTGCTCATGTACGGCTGTTGTCCTCTGCTCTCTTGGGGTGCAGAGCAACATGGCCATAGTTTTGGAAGGAGAGATGGCTGAGCAGCTGCCACATGATGGTTTTGGCAGGTTTGTGCTGTCACTCAACAGCAGGCTCCTGAGCTCAAGGATTTCACTCTGTACTACCAAAAGCTTATTCTCCTGCTGAGAAAGGTGTTGAGATCCGGAATGGATCCAGAACGGTGTTCAAGCACCTAAGCTGGGTGCACATTTAAACCTTCTTCACTTATTGAGGATCCCTAGTGCCAAGGCCTCCTTTGGCGTTGGTGTCTAACAGAGCATTGCAGAGATTTTGCTTTTTCCCTCTTTCCAGTGCAGCCAAGTCCTCAGGGCACTCACCCAGAAAGTGGGAGAGCTGGATGCACCTCCTTCCTGAGCCGGTGAGGGGTTCAAACCCGTATTTCCAATACCTGGGGACATGCCCCAGTCCTCAAACACCCATCTGCGCTGGGTGGAGAAAAGCACCACCGCACCTTGGAATCCGCAGCCAAAAATCCCAAGGTGGGTGGAAGAGGAGGCTGATCCTGTAGCCCCGCACGTAGGAGCACAGCCGGGAGGGGAGGAAAGACAGCAGCTGCCTGCATCGTTTCCTTTCTGTGCAGTGACTAATATAAAGTGTGTAAGGAAGATTAAATGGGCTTCAAGAGCAGACGGGGACGGCTCCCAGAGCCCACGAGTGAACCCCAGAAGTTCTGCAACCGGTGAGACTGGGGTGGCAGCTCCGGGCAGAGCCCTGCTGCTCCGGGTGGGAAGAAGGGAGGAGTAATCCAGGCTCGGAGCAGGCGCCTCGAGGACGGCACGAAGCAAAGGAGGGGAGAGGCTTGGAGAGAGCTGCTCCACCTAACCTTATTTTATTACCCTCTTTTGCTGGTTTTAGCTATAGGTGTCCCCACTTCCACGCTGCTGTGACAAGCATTTCAGAATCAGTTTTAATATAAAGGCAGAAGCAATCCCGCTGAAACCAGTGTAGCTACTCAAATGCTTAAAATTAAGCATATAATTATATTCCTGAATCAAGACTTTAATAAGTTAATTAAATTTCATAATTATAATGATTTTTATGAAGGCAACATCCTCATTTGCTAATGCTAACCACAAATGTGGGAAAATTAAAGAAAGAACAAATTTTCCAACCTAAGTAATTAAGGAGTTATGTTTTTAATAGGAAAAAGTTTTTAATGGAAGCACTGTTTGAAGTTTACTCAGTAATTCTTTTAAATAATTCTTGGGTAAATTAGTATTTTTCCTCCTCTTTTTATTTTTGATACCACCATAATGAAGAGAATAAAATCATATTTAACTTAGAATCATGCCTTCTATATATGTTCCAATTGTTCCTATTATTAGAGCTGACAGAGATAAAGTGACATCTGAAGTGTATATACAGCATATACAAAAGAGTCTCGAAGATAAAGATTCTGTGATTCTTAAATACTTTCCAAATGTCTCTGAAGGGATTTAACCTCAGTAAAGAAATTTGACAGAGAAAAGGAATTTCTGATTAAACAGATTTCTTTTTGCCATTTAACAGGGTTTAAATTGAATCACTGACCTAAAATACTCATTTTGAAAGTGACTTCTAAAAAAAAATTCAGTTGTTGATCCTTTCAGTTTTGTTCTCTGAAGACAGCTGAATGACACAAAAATGTATTTTGCATTGTCTTCTTGTTCTAAATAATCCCTTTTAGTAGGATTAGTCACAGTATTAAATTAAGAGAAGGAGCAATTAATTATATTCTTATGAAATGAAGAAGAGAAGAATCTTCGAAATGTTCTCCTTTCCTCCTCACCCCCTCCCTTTGAAATCTAAAATTGCATTATGTATTTTTCTGTTATGGAAAATCTTTCAGTCTTCAATTTAAACAAAAGTGGTGGGAATGAGCAGTACATGGCACAAAATTAATTTGGATTGACTTTGAGTAGATGAGATGGGAATGTATGGCCAAAATGAAGAGTAATGCTTGATTTATAACAACTGTTGATCCATGAAGCAAGGCCTTGCTGCTGCAAAGAGCTGTCAGGGGTTTTGGACAAGCACCCGTGCTCACCCCAAACAAGTATTTTTGTGCTTGTTCCATTTTGTAATGGTTTGGTTGGATGTTTAAAGAACTGAACGTGGTCCTACTTGTCCTCATCACCATGGCATGGTGCTTAGTATGATAATGATATAATGTTCAATAAAGCCCTTTTTGTAGTTAACTTAAGGGTTTTCTCTAGTTTTTGTTACAAGAGTTGTGTAACAGCTAGAAAGCTCTGCATATTCTTCTGTGGGAAAAAAAGCGTGAGGGTAAACTTCTGGAGAAATGATAGTAGGTAGACAGCTACAGAGGAGAACAGTGTAATAATAAGGATGTATCAGTAACTCTGATAAACTTGGAGGAAATGACCACAGATTATTAAGAGAGATTGCGAGGGCTGTGAGGGCAGAAAACACAATATTGAGAACCCGCAATTATCCATATGTAGGTTGTGTAAATGATACACAGGGGCACAAAGCCTCTTGGAAAGATTAATCTGAGAACCCACAAAAGGGAAACAACTCTTATTAGTCTGAAACAGTGCATCAGGCCCACATCAATAAGTAATTGTGCACAAACCACATTATCTCACTGCCTGTAACGTGAGCGTAATCAGGCCTCGTTCTAGGAACAAAAATGCTGTAAAAAATCCACTGCATAAAAGTTTACTACCAAAGAGGAAGAATCTCTTAAGGAAAATTGAAAGGGAACACCAGAAGGGTAAAACGGTAGCAGACAAGTGTGGAAAGTGCTGAAAGACTCAGTGTTGAATGCCTAGTGTAGGTGTATGGCACCTGTAAAAAGGCCACTGTTCAACAAACTCCTATGTAATTTATAATTACATACGAAATGAATAGGCTAGTGATAAAGTTTGCTGGTGACACAGAGTTATTCAGTTTTGCAAATAGTTGCAAAAAAATCACATGTGAAACTAATGACTGGTGCGAAATTGCGGAAAAATACTTGTGGATAAATGCTAAGTAATGTGCACAGAAAAAAACTAAGTCTACAGGCACAGTGGTACCTGCTATTCTTGTTCAGGAAAGAGATGCTGAAGTCATTATTAGACTCCTTTTCATTGCCCTGAAAAATATTAGCTAACTGTTCAAACCTGTTCAAAAAAGTATTCAAATATTAAAGATGAAAATTGAAATCCAGAAGAATTGTAGGAGATAAATACCTGGTGCATCCATATCTTGAATACTGCATGTCATTCAGGTTTTTTCCATCTCTGGAAGGAAATAAGGTCCTTACAATGATCAAAGGTACAAATTGTTTATGTATGAGGATACATTAACAGGCTAGGGTGCTTCACCTAAGAAAAAAGAGTATCATCATAAAAGTATCATTAAAGAAGTGTATACATCATACTGCTCCTGAGGCAGAGGGGGATAGCATCCTGAAACCCACGAATGATATTAAATTAGTGAATAGGGAATAAATTTCTATGGTTTCTTACAACCAGAGAACCACAGGGAAAGATTTAAAACAGAAGGAACCATTTTTCTAAAAAATATGTAATTAAATTGCAGATTCCTTTGACATGTGCATTTATATAATCCAAAGTATAAGTGAGTCCAAGAAAGGATCCATGGAGGACAGGTCCATCACTGGCTATTATTTACAAGCTCTGGCCTGTGGCTGAGGAAGCTCTCAGGCTGCTGACCGCGGGAAGCAAGGGGAGAGAGCATCACTAGTCTACCCTTCTTTCTTTCCTGAACATCTGGTGCTGACTGCTGCCAAAACCTCACTCTGGAGGGACGTTTGCTCCAACCCAGGATGAGCTTCCTCTGCCCTGATAGTGTTCTCGCCACCTTCAAGCTTCTATTTTTATTGTCATTTAGGACAAAACTGATTTTCATTTAAAGTACCAGTCATTATGACAAATGCACTTTTGAGTATCTGGACCCTTGTTTTATAGCATTTGGATGGTGGGAAATCACCTTAAAATATGTTGAACAGCTGGTGAAAGATTGTTCTGGGCGTGTAGCACTGAAAGACTCCAGGAGGACCTTATTGCAGTCATTCAATACTTAAAGGAGGCTTGCAGGAAATATGGAGAGAGACTTTGTACCAGGGCATGTTGTGACAGGACCGGGGTAACGGTTTTAAACTGAAAGAAGGTATATTTAGATTAGATACTGGGAAGAAATTTTTCACTATGAGGGTGGTGAAGCACTGGAACAGGTCGCCCAAGGAAGTTGTGGATGCCCCATCCCTGGAAGTGTTCAAGGCCAGGCTGGATGGGGCTTTGACAACCCAGTTTAGTAGACTGTGTCCCTCCCCCAGGGCAGGGGTGGACTAGATGATATTTGAAGATCCCTTCCAACCCACACCATCCTGTGATTTTACAAACTATAGCCCCCAGTGCCATCTGCTCATTAGTATGAGGGGAGTTGCAGGAGAAGCTGATTTGAAGCATTTCCACCGGAGGGGAGGGAAGCAGGCTCATGTCACTGCTGGGCTGCAGTCAGGCCCTCGGTGAGTCTTTGTGCTTCACTGCCACCTAGCATGAGCCGCTCCATCTCTGAAATGCCACCTTTCCGGCACAGTACAGGTTGTTCAGCTTAAACCCAGTTTCAACATACAAGGAATTTAACGTCAAAGAAAAGAAAGAAATTCTTTTTAAGAAGCCGTCTGCTTTAGGTGAATGTGGCTGCATGGTGATCTTGGATCCTGACAGGTTTGGCTATGATTAAAAACAATCCTGCAATAATTTGCATGATAATCTATGATTTCAGGGTAGAGTGATGTTGCCCCATGCAGATGGTGTTTCCTTGAGTTACGCATTTTTAAGTGGAATACATCACCCCTCGCTTTTAAAATTACCTGACAAATTTATCTTGACAACACTGAAGTTTTGCTCAGTGTGAGATTTTATTAATATGCTGTAATTTCTTAAATGATAGTTGATGCTTTTTTAATTAAAAAGGCCATAATGTTTCAGTGTCAACATCTCAGTTAGTGCTAGAAGACCTGAGCTTTTGGAATTGAATTCTGTTCGTCTCAAACAAATGAAACCTACAGGCAGAGCAGCTGAATAACTAAATGTTAAAAGGCTCTGTTCCTTCAAAGCTTGCCTTTTGATCCTCACATTGCCACCGAATGCATCATTCATTGCAGGGAGAGTGTTTTCCTATCTCAGCTGGATTGCATGCTGTTATTCTTTTAATTGTGAAGTGTCTCTTTTTCTGAGGCAAAGGGGATCTGATGTTGAATGGCCGCTCTGACAGACACAGAGAGGCTGCAGATACAGAGCTTCTGGTAGCATTTTCTATACTTTCTAGAAAGAATCAAAAGCTGCACCTTTTTTAATTTTTTTTGCTTGAAAGTTCTGTTATTTTTCTGTGGAAAACACCTCAACAGTTTAACCAAACACTGGCTTATCATTGTAACCTGAAGTGGTTTATGTAGAAATATCTGCCCAAACTGGCATATGCATTTTCACTGAGGAAAATATAAGATTGGATAAATCTAATTCTATTGCTCTTTTTTTTCAGCATTTTTAATATGTGCCCTTTCCAGCACTATACCAGGATTTTTTCCTATTCTTATTTCTCATGTAACATTCATTTATGTAACTGAAACTTTGCTGAAGTCCCTACTGTTCACCAAGACCTGATCAACCTTGACGTGTTGTGAATTGCTGTAGAGCTGTGCAGTTTCAGAGCTGTTTGGCAAATTCCTGACAAATCCAGAGACCAATTTCCCTTTTGGGGGCAAAAATTTTTATTGAAATGAGAGTCAGATTTAAACTCAGTTCTGACTCAAGCGGAGCTGTGCTGCTTGAGTTTGGCCATCATAACAATGAGGTGTTCTCCACCTCACGCCTGTTTGTGTGCTGGTGGGCCTTATCAAGCAAGAGTTGGATTATCTAATTATTTGGTTTTGTGATACATGCTTGCTAACGGCAGAAGTAGACAAATGCTAATTGACTGTGTCTTTCACCCATATGTTGATGATTTAAATCTATCCCAGGCTGACAGTGACTGTTCATTCTTTCTGATCTGTACATAAAGGAGGAGAAATGGGCAGGCAGTTTTAACCTTTTTTTACGAGGTATCGTCAGCGGGATCAGTAGGATGACTGTTGTAAGGACCATGTGTGGCCTCAGTCTTTCAGAAGTGCTTTTTTCAGGCTGCAGATGAGCATTAGATGAGGGTCGAAAAGGGCCAGGTGGCTTTGCCACTGGCCAAGTGGTAGCCTTTCCTTGAGAAAACAAGACTGTTGTGGTGGTTATTGCCAATCTGAAAGGTGTCACTCGTTCCAATGTTTCTAAATTCTGCTGTTTTTAAAATAAGTCAGTGTGTTATGAACTCTTTAGAGTTAGAAATAGTACAATGTCAGAGACGTTAGAGATAGTACAATACCACATAGCACAATGGAAGATAAATGATGTAGTCCTGTGGTGCAAACCACCAGCTGCCGGTGTGTCAGGGCCAGTCCTTGTCCTTATACTCTGTATTCATTAGTGCCTCGAGGGATACTTATTCACCTTATCTGTTCTGTTCTAGTGATTCACCATTTTTCAACGGAAGAGAGGCGCATGCGAGCAATAAAAGAGATGGCTCGCATCTTGAGAGTAGGAGGCCAGATAATGATATATGTGTGGGCAATGGAGCAAAAACGGAGAAGATTTGAAAAGCAAGATGTCTTTGTTCCCTGGAATCCTTCACCTCCTTCCTGTTCCTCGGGTGAGCCTCGCTCACGTGGAGTACAAAAATCAATTCTTCACAAGGACAAAGAGCTGGCTTTGAACCAGCCCTGTCACAAGTTGGATGGGACATCAGAGGTACACGGGACAGCAAGGAGCTCATCCTGCGGAGAGGAGAAGAAAGCATCGCACACGGTGTTAGAGAAATCTCTGAGTCGGTCTCTGTTCTCAAGATCACTTGACTCAGTATTAGATGTGGGTGATCAGTGGCACCAAGAAGAGCTCATTAGATACCGCAATTACGATGTTCAGCTGAATGAATTAAAGAGAGAAAAAAAAGTTGGAAAAAACAGAGAGCATGGCTTTCTGAAACACGCTTCTGACTTTTTTCTGCATTGCAAACCGAGTTTTGAAAAGACAACAGCTTTTGAAGTGGCTGTTAAACCTGTGCTGCCCATGTCACACTGCTCGAAGGCTTTCAGAGGTTGCTATTCAGAATTAGGGCGAGCAACTCTACAGCTCCCTATGGCTGCAGAGAGCCTTCATGACTGCAGCGGAGTGTGTTTACCTGACCTGATTTCACATCAGAAAGAATTAGCTGTCAGACAACAACTTAAAATAGACCATCACCCAAAAGAAGGAGCTTTCTGCCAACCTCAGAACAAAAGGAGAACGGGCTCTTCTCTGCAGAAAGTGGTCAATGAGCGTGCCCTGGCCACGCAGAGTGGACAGCAGGTGGGTCCAGACGGGACCTGGCTGAGGTACTACCACGTTTTTAAAGAAGGGGAGCTGGCTGAGCTGATAGAGCGCCATATTCCTGAGCTACATATTACTCATTCATACTTTGACCATGCCAATTGGTGCGTGATTGCAGAAAAGACTGACGTGTGGAAGATCTAGGGGAAATTTCCTTACTGAAATGCACAAAGAATACTTAGGGGCTTTCTTCTTTTGAAAGCTCAGAGCCTTTGAAAATCTTTCCTGAAGCTTTTTATAGCCTTGGGTTTGTTTTGGGGGAGAGGGAGACATATGAGGAGGAGACTGCTTTGAAACTCTCAAGTTCTGTGACTTTGTTTTCTTTGATTTGTTCTTAAAATACACCTCTATTGAATTTTTTTTCTAGAGTTATTCCAGACTGAGCACATTTTAGCACACTGATCCCCTTTCATAAACAGCTGCCAGCTGTGTTTTGTTGCTTGAAAACAGGTAAAGGAAGGTGATTGCTGGATTATTTTTAACATGTGCATTAAAAGTCTTTCTTATTCATTTATTACTATATAATCATTCATGTCAGCTTTTTATTTTAAAATGTATTGTACTCTGCCACTTGATGTAACATAATGCGGGAAGTAACTGAAAGATGTACTATTTTATTGCGGTTCACTTTGTCAGCCTATATGATACTTCCAGACAGACAGTCTTTTATGAGAATTACTAGGTGTATAGAGCCCTCATGGCAGAGGCAGTAACTCATGACACTGTCATGGTCTAGAGTTCTTTTTTATTGCCTTGTGGCAATCACAGCCAAGAAAGCAAAGAGATATTTGCCTCCATAAATGCCAGTACATGACCCCCCGAAAAAATTAGTTTTAAAAATTAGCTTGACATTTATGCTTAAGGATGCAGCATATATAAATACAATAAACCAACTTAAGGATTGATCTTTCTCCCTGTCAGCAAAACTAGGAGGAGTCAGGATTTAATAACTCATTTAAATCTGTACTGTGAATGAGCATAGGACACGAAAGTGGTCCAGTGACGCGTAGTCAGTGAAAATATAGAAAATATTTATTAACATGAGCATGCAATACTAATGCTCTTATCTACAGATTTGCCTTTTGCAAAGAAAATCAGATTCATTATGCAGTTTTTATAGATAAAGAAACTGAGGTAAACTTTGCTTAAGGTTGCAATGTAGAGTAAATATTTGAAAGAAAAATAAACAGAAATCCCATACAACAGAGCTGCTTTGCTGATGATTATTTACATGCTGGGAAGGTCTGTCCATAATTTTACTTCCTGCCTTTGTTACTGTGGATTTGTGAATCGGCAAGGCAGAGACCAAACTTGTTTTCTGAGAAATAAGCCCCTGCATGTTCTTTATGTGTCTGTCAGTAGCAGGAGCATATTATGTTTTCCAATGTAGCATGGAACTGTACAGTAATCTGAGTTTTTTAATGCTGCTTTAATTCAATTTGGATATAATATCTGTAATCACATTTCCTTTCTTCCTCCCATGGAGTTCACGTCAGCAGTATCATAGTACATCTTGTATTTTCAGGTGGAAAAGCTAGAGGGGCTCATCAGTCTCCTCCGTCTGTAATGACTGCCTTTGCAGAGCTCCTTTTTTTCCCCCTAAGTGTTAGTACTGTTGGGCAAGTGCAGAAAATAATTTTCAGTCACAAAATGTTGCTGCCATTCGGCTCTGAGACACCGTTCCCTGAATTTTGTACACTTTTTTCCACTGCCAGAAGGACTCGACAGCATCCCCCTATTTGTCAGTGCAGCTTCAGGTTGCACTAAGCAGCAGCAGCAGCAGCACGTTGCAGCTCTGAGCCTCTCCATCACGTCGGATCCTACTGCTCAACAGGCTGTTAACCCACACAACGCACCAGGAAAATGCCTTTGATCATAGCTGCCTCAAGAACATCTGATGTTTAGCTTTCCTGGAAACCAACACAGGTATTTTAACTGAACCTGACCAGTCCTCTTTGGAAGAGTTTAGCCTGCTCCAGCATTCCCTGAAGTAAAGGTGTTCATCTTCTCCAGTTCTTCCCTAGGGTGCAATGAGCCACCATTAGATTTGTCCTAGTGCTGATTAGCCTGACTGCATGCTACAGGTCGGATGTTCCCAAACAAGATCCATGTTACAGGGACAGTGCTAGCCTAACTGGAAGGAATTTTAATCGCTGCACAACTGTCAGCGGCTCTAAAAGCAAACCTCCCCTTCAACAAGGAGTTAATGTCCTTGTTTTGAATGAAACACACTGCAAAGGCCCATTTCTTGTGTAGCAAAGTGCTGCCTAAGGCATGGGTTAGACCTGCTTCCACAGGGGATGGCTTCCGCTCATGATAGTTGCCTCTGGAGGGGGCCAAGTGTTTCCTGGGATCAGAATGAATTCAGCTTCTTGCAATTGAAGCTGCCCCAGGACAGGGCCCTTGACTGCGCAGGGAAAGAAAGCAAAAACGTGGCCTTGGTTGGAAGGATCATGTATTAATGCTTCCTCACGTTTATGCATGTCACAAATGTTAGAAAGCCATAAGGTCTATTTGAAATTCTCGTTTTGATCAGGATGCCAGCAGCAAAACCAGGAATGAGTTCATTCCTTCATTTCAACATCACAGTCTGCATTTGTAATCCTCAGGGTAGGCACTACCTTGTGCCAAGGAGTGTAGCAGGGAAGTGCTCTGCACTCCTGAGCAGTGCTTGGTCATAATTTCTTTTCCTCTTATGCTCTTTGCTACTCTGAGCTGGGTTTTAGAACAGAAAGGCACGATTTTTCTGGCCTCATGTAGGCATCTAGACTGTAGAATTGTGTGTAAGTCTACATTTGTACTCTGTATTGCCTGTAGAGTTAGTGGCAAGAAATAGCCCCTTTAGAGGATGAACCATGAAATACACCTTGAGGAGCTGTTGGGATTAGAGAGTTTATGTTCACCACCTGCTCATCTCTTTCTATTGCTTGTGGAAGTAACTTAGAGAGAAGCTCAGTCTTAAACACTGATTCTTGGAGGCTTCACTTAGGAGAGATGGATACTACCTAGGAATCTGTTAAGTTCTGTGGATGGAAAAAAGGGGCATGAACAACTGTAAAATGAGACAGAGTCATCCCCAACTCCACCTTTTGGCCAAACAGCACTGCCTACATACCCATATTTTGTAGGAACCATGCAAAAAAATTAATTGTTAAGCTGGAAGAAAAAAAAAAAGACAAAAAGCGTCAGCCTAACTCAGCTCTTCTTTACAGCGTCTGCCACTCTGAATTTATGGTCATTTGAGGCCTCATCTGTCCAAGGGACACTTTCAGAAAAGCTTCCAATATCTGACACTATCTCTGATCTACCAATGATGATCACCTTTACAGACACTGATATTAATAAAGTCAATGTCTTCTCCCTTTTTCTGATTTGCGGGCCACTAAAAATCCCCCAATTCTCCACACACAGTTGCTGTGCTGTTCCCGATTTCTTTTGTGGACCCCTGGGAGACCGTCCACAGCCATTCCGGGATCCACAAGCACAGCTTGGGGGTCCTCTCTTCTGTGCTTGCCACGTGAAGCACTGTCACCTCGAGTCCCCCGTGCCGTTGGCGCGGTAGCGGCAGCCAGCGCTGCTCACCTCACTAGAGCTGAGCCTGTGAGCGCAGCCCCGTTGATCCTCCTTTGGCGTAAACAGGTTTGATGAGTGTGAGTCTATCACAGAAGATTTTTGCCCACTGGGTAAATGTCTTTCTTCTAATTGTCTGCTAATTGGCAAACAGCTAATCCCACTTATTATCAAAATTCTTTCTCCAGAGAAAAACCCAGCCAAGAGTTTCATAAATCCTTTCCCCTCATCCTTTTTAATTTTAAAAATTGTTCTAAGTATCATTTGGTAGCTATCACCTAAGGAGGTGTTCTCTTTGAGTTAATCAGCTCCTGCAAGGTTATCTGTGATCTATTTGAAAGTGCCTTAGCCAGCATCTTGCCTTCTGTCTTAATTAGTAATTACTGGCCTAAAATTGTCACTTACCATAGGCATTTATACTGACCTCTCAAATTAAGATTGCCCATGAAATTAAAGGTGGAAGAAGCCTATTGGGTCATTTATTCTATCCTCCAAAGTGCATTTATTATTCATGGTGTGTGGCAGGTGACCCAAGTGTGGGGTGTGATTGAGAACACCAGTTAACTCGTCTTTGAAATGTAAATACAATTAATGAGTATACCTGTCTTCCCCCAGGATCTGTCCTTGTCTGCTTTGTCATTCTTTCTTCTCTTTGATGGGGATCCTGATTTCCTTTCCTTCCTTCTCACTCAAGACTGAAAACAACATTTTGCAGAAGGATTCCAAGTGGTAAAAAGCACAGAAAATATTCTGTGGATTTCTCAAAACGTGTACTTTACTAGCATGCCTTTCAGATCTCATTGTGACCAGGACTGTGCGAAGTGTTGTCTTCATAATCTGGCACAACAAATCATTTGACATGAACATGCTATTGCAAGTTTAAAAAAGGATCCCAGCTTGCAGTGAAAGCCCACATTGGCAACATTTAGCTGTAGTGAAACTGTGCCATTCACTGGCTGTCACAGATTTCCAACTAAAAGCATCACATTTAATAAAGCAAAGTAAATTGTCCAAGGCAAAACCAAGAAAAATTGTTTGGGGAAACTCTATGTCAGCCAAGAGGGGGAGCAGGACGATAGGTCTCCATCTCTTAGTCTTCACTTGCCGCATACCCAAACTCTGCTCTTTATAACTGTATACAGTGGCTGGAAAAGAGGTTAAAAATACCCAATAAAATTATTTTAACAGTAAACCATCCCAGAGCTGGCATAAAGCCTTTATGGGAACCTGAACAGAAAAGGCACTTTGTATGAAACCGGTCTGAATAGTGAAATGCAAGCTTCCTACTGATAAAGCCCAGGAGCCATTTTAATTCTTTTCCCCACCAGCACTTTCCCTTCACCCTCAGAGTCAGGTGTCTCTACACAGCTTTGTAAATAAAATTGAAAATGTCTCCTCCTGCAGCCTGATGATCCACTGCCTGTTGGAGCACAACCTCTTCCAAGCACAGGAACGGTCTGTTTCGTGTGCGGAAAGTTGAGTGGATGTGGCAGAAGGCCAACAGAGCTGAGTGGGGATCTCTGGACTGAGCTCAAATGTGTAAAGGAGGGTTCCAATTAGAAATTTTTAGAAATTAGAAAATTAGGAAAAGGTTTTCCCTATGAGGGCAGTGAAATGGGCTGCCCAGAAGGGTGATGGATTCTGTGTCCTTGGAGATACTGAAACCTCAGCTGGTGAGGACTGAGCAACCCAGTGTGGCTGGATCTGCTCGGAGAAGAGGCTTGGAGAAGACAACCTCCAGAAGTCCCTTCAAACCTACAGCACCAGAGGCAGGAGGCAGACCTTGTCTTTCATGGGAAACGTTACTGAAGCACCGTTATCCTGGACAAGGCTTGCCAGCTGCAGCTGACGAGCCTGGAAAGAGAACAGGTACATGCTGGGGGCAGTAAGGGGCAACTAGTGCCAGGCTGGCAGAAAAGGAGGTGTAATGAAGTTTAAGAGTGGGAAGATGTAAGACTGGTCAGAGGGTTACAGCTACTGAATTTGGGGTGCCCTCATGAAAAAGAAGCTCTGGGACACTTGGGGATAGAAGACCTGCTCTGGATTGGGAAGCATCGACTGTGCTGGGCGTTGGTGGCTGTAAAGCAGGGTGGTTTGAGAGACACAGCAACCTGGAGCTTCAGGGAAGAGGAGAAGTACTGAGGCTACCTGAAGATCCCATGCTTTAGAGCAGGGAAACATGCAGAAATTGCCTTTTCTTTTTCTATTCTTGGGTTTATGGTAGCCATAGACATATCCTCTTTCAAGTGCTTTCTCACCAGGCACCAAACCAGGCTCCTTTCCTTGCTTTCCTTCTAGCCCATGAACCGTGGCTGCAGTGGACCACATCAACGAAAAGGGTGGAGTTGCCCCCTCCTGAGACCTGCCAACCCCATTGGCTGATGGGGAGGGCAGGTGAACAAGCTGGATTTGAATATTAGGCAGTAACTAGTTCACTGACTGTTATTTTCAGAAATTACAGTCAATTTGTCCTTTTATTGCTCTTTTAAAAAATTCCAATGTTCCTGTTTCCCTCAAATGCATCTGTGCAGACTGGTCTCACAGGGGCTTCAAATCTCACAGGGGCTTCAAAGGAACTGTCGGGTGGGAAAGGCAGGGACACCATCAAATAGATCAGCCACAGATAGACAGTAGAAATTGTTTCCATCATGGAGGAGGCAGAATTTTAACAGCTATTTTTAACCTGTAACTTCCCTCCTAAACACACTGCTAGGTAACAGTACATTGCATTAATAAGTAGTATTAAAATAAACCTATTAATGGGAAACAAAATTAATCACCCTCCTTTAAATCTCTTCAGATGGAGCAAGTGCAGAATCCAGCTCGCCCACTCCTGGCTGAGTGCTCCAGCAAAGCATGAGCCTTGCTCTCCTCCTACAAGGAATATCTGTAGATCCCTGCCCAGGGAGCTGGTTCCCAAGCAGAGAGACATCTCCCTCACAGCTGACTGTCAAGTGTCTAAAGCTCCCCCTGCCTTGTTTTTGTGCTTTCTGGTAGCTGACCTCCTCCACCTGACCCCAGCCCCTCTCAAACCAGCCCCTGCTGTTTCTACCCACCTTTCTTCTTGGAAATCAGTTTCGGGTGCTTCAGCTCCCTTTGAAATCCAGGTGAGAAGGGGACCTGAAGAGGAGGAGAAATCTCCAGGGCATCACAGACATGGTTCAAAGGGACCCTGGGCAGAAGGTGGCATGAACAAAGTGGAGCTAGGAACCTGCACTCTAGCAGTTACCATGGCATGAAATTACTTTGGGAATAACACTGAGAAGTCCGTGTAGAAAAATAATATTAATTGACTAACTTGTGGGAGATGGTCCCTGAGAAAAGTAACTGCAGGACTTCCATGGGACTAAGAAATTGTAATTTTGATTAAGAGCCGAAAGTTACTTAAAGGGCTATCAGGGACACATTCCTGATAAAGTACCTCATTGTATCAAAGGCAAAGGTTTCCCCTGACACAGCAGAACAGACATTCCTCCAGGCTGCTGGTGTTCCTGTCTTGCCGAGCCACCCACACGCGTTGCTACTGGACCACTAGTGATTTTGATGGAGCACTCTGGCCTGGCAGCGAGGGTGCTCCCAGCACTGTGTTACTGCAGGGAAGACCAGGACAGGAACTGTAGCTGTTGCCCAGCTAGATGACATCTCATAGCATCTTGTTCCTAAGGCAGGCTCTGTAGTGAAAGACAAACACCTACTCCATGTCCATGCAGAAGGCTGAAGATCAGCTCCAAGAAGGTGCCAGGACAGAGATGGTGACCCAGCACCTCTGCTAGGAGAAAGGCAGATGGACCAGTGGTGTCTGTGGTGAAGTTACACGCTTCAGGCTCCTTCTGCTTGAGACTTTCTGTCTCATTCCTACTTAACAGATGCCAAACTCATCCCCACCGAATATTTAAGAGCGTCAGGATTGCTGAAATAAAGTATGCAATTTCTTCCAGAAGTCCAGCACACACACTGTACACAACTGCATAAAAAAAAGCTATTACAGGAATATTTAACAGCTAATAGGCTCATTTTTCAGATAAGCAAATCATCCACTGCTGTAAAAAAAAAAAAAAAAAAAACTGGGTTAGGCCCTAGTTGTCTTAGTTAATTTGAACAGAAAATCATTTCAATTTTGATGACGGAGAAAATTCCAATTCATCCCTCGGTGTATTGAAGTTAATGGCAAACTCTTTTCATCTTGGTCATTTTGTGATGCGCAACTAGTTCCTGACATGGAGCTTGCCTGGCGTACTATGGACCAGGCTGCAGGGCACGTTCCGCAACAGAGGTTAATTTCTTTTGCGTGCTTACGTCTTTACATTCCTGCCCTCCTTACGGAACATAAAGGCCGAGGAAAGTATTCTGGCCTTCAAGAACTAGAAACACATTTCACTGTCACATTAAGACAACTTTCGTGTAGCAGACTACAACTCCGGGGTTTGGTTTGGGTCATTGATTGAAATCCAATGCAACAAATTAATACAGCGCTAATTGTTAGCGCAGACCAAAAATGTTAAGCAAGAAGGATTAAAGCCTGCTCAGGCATAGCAGAGCTCTTTCCAACAAGACAAATTACAGCTATTACTTTGTATCAATGAACTGTAATAATCTTAAATTCCCTGCACTGGAAGGAAAAATTGTGATAATGAACTCTTATCTACCTTACCTTCTAGCCGCAATATCAGGGTACTTCTTTGTTAGAGAAAGGGACATTCCTCATGTCAGCTTTGTTCACATGAATCTGTTTAACAAAATACATTTTAAAAATCAACTTCCCATCAGACGATATGTTTTTTATGATTAACGCTCAAGTAGAGTTGTTTACCATGGATGTCTAAAAATAATGTGATTTTTAAAAATAACGTTTCTCATGGGAGTTAACACTTGGACTTCAGAAAAGAGGAATAAACCTGAATGCACGACTTGCCCTTTGCACCGCTGATCTTTGCGGAGCAGAGAGTTTTAACTAAAATGGTTGCTATCTTTAGTTTTGTGATCATTTTTATAAAAAAAAATTGGTTTCACCTCTGGCTTTTTGTGCTAGCACGAAGCTGACTCCTCTGCAACCTCCTAGAGTGGTTCAGTGTTTAAGTCCCACCTGGGTGGGAGCAGCGTGGAGTTTTCATTTGGAAGTCGCGGGAGGTGACGCCGGATGAAAGGCAGGGTAATCCTCTCAGTGTGGGATTCGGAGGCAATTCTAGGCAGGTCTCAAAAGATGAAATCGGCTGAAGAAATGGATCATCTAGAGGTTGGTCCTGGGCTGTTCAGTGTTTAAAAGCCTGTCTGCGCTGCCTCTCCCACTCGATCTGTGAAGCAGGCTTGTGGTGCTCACAGTAGCCGTGTCCACCCCCAGACACCCTTCCTTACCAGTCTAAGGTTCTGCTTTTCTGGTAAAAGGGTTACATGGCAGCCTCACAAGGGGAAAAACCTGGCAGAAAACTCCTTTTTGTTTCTGACAACCACCTGCTGATACTTTCCCATCAGTCCCATTTGACAGTAGGATGGGACTGGTCTCTGCTTCCTCTGGCACAGCCCAGGACCTCAGTTCTGCACCACATCACCTCTCATGCTACCCAAAAGGGAGAGGAAGCCGCATCCAAGGCAGTGAGCCTCTAAGACGTTCCCAAAAAGCACAACACTAATCTATGATTACCACAGAATCTCTTAAGGTGGAAGGGATCCCTAAGGATCATCGAGTCCCAGTCCCTGCTCCTCACAGGATGGCCTAAAACTAAACCATATGACTAAGAAGCATCATCCAGATGCTCCTTGAACTCCCAACAGCCTTGGTGCAGTGACCACATCTTTGGGGAGCCTCTTATGGATACTAAGGCAAAATTGCCTTAAGAATTACTGTAGGAAGGAAAAATGTGTGCAGAGACTCATGAGGTACCGGGCCCATGTAGTTAAATTTGTGGGTGACTGGAAGACAAAGAGGCAGGAGTCAGATCAGCAGGGGGAAATGCTGGCTTTCGGGAACAGCGACAGCTATTTCCTCTCTCAGCAATCCCTGGTCATTATGCCATTTTTCCATACTCTTGATTCATCCCAGGTAGACCATGATAAAAAACAAAGTTCAAGAAGAGGCAGCAGAACACCTACAAAGACATTTACATTGGGGTTTCAGTCTCCTAGACAAAGCTGCTGAGATCTTTTGGAACAGCAAACTGCTCCTCACCACTCCATGGCTCCCCATGGTCCAGCTCCCACCTCTCCACCGCAACACTGTCCCTCTGCGTTTCACTGAATTTTTAGAGTTGGAAGGGACCATAGAGATCATCTAGTCCAACTCCCCTGCTGAAGCAGGATTGCCCAGAGGTAGAGCACATTACTCAGGACTGCATCCAGGCGGGTCTTGAAAATCTCCAAAGGGGACTCCACGACCTCCCTGGGCAGCCTGTTCCAGGGCTCTGTCACCCTCACCGTGAAGAAGTTTTTCCTCATATTTGAGTGGAACCTCCTCTGTTACAGCTTGTGCCCGTTGCCCCTCGTCCTCTCACTGTCAACCGCTGAAAAGAGTCTGGCTCCCTCCTCCTTCAACCGACCCTTTAGATACTTATAGGCATTGATAAGGTCTCCCCTCAGCCTTCTCTTCTCCAGACTAGAGTCCCAGTTCTCTTAGCCTTTCTTCATAAGGAAGGTGCTCCAATCCTTGAATCATCTTTGTTGCCCTTCGCTGGACTCGAACTCGACAGTTTCAACTGTATTTCACAAATCCCTACATCTATTCCTCTGCTGTCACAATTGGTTTTTGGGGTTGGCTTTTTTGGGGGGAGCAAGGTGGAAGTGTTTCCTCAGCTTTTGACTCATCACATGCTATACCTGTAGCAGGCAAATGGTAAAGTTTTTCAGCTTTTAAAAATTAGTAGATAAGACCAAGCTCCTGAAAGAGGGTGCAATCTGTACGTGCAGTAATTATGCCCCCTCTACCATTCTCGTGCTCTTCTTTGCAATGGATCTCAGTACTCATTTCCACTATCACTGACTAATTTAATGCTTTTCCAAGATCTCTGACAGTCAAGACGCTCACACTCTGACAAGCTACCAGCGCTGTGGATGGGTGACAAGACCAGATGGAAGGAAAAAAAAAATAAATCCATCTTCTGGACTTCCTCAGTTTTAAAGAGACCAGTTGAGCATGAGACAGGCCAGCACCGTCGTACCGAGAACAAATCTGAGGCAAGCTGTGCATTAACACCACACATGGGATGGACAAGTTCCTGAGAATGGCTGTGACACCCCTTCTTTAAGGATTAATGCTGCCCTTTGTACGTTTTAAAGGGGATGACAGAGTTAGTAATAACTAGTGAGATTCTTTCTTTATCAATTACTAGAGAGGGCCCTGGCTTCCAAAATACTGCCATGATGCTGAACTGGCTCTGACACAAAAATCCCCAAATACTAAACCCTTCCCTGCTAAAAAAAAAAAAAGGAGGAGGGGTATGGGATGTGAAACAGTATTTAATTCACTTAAAAAACTATCTAGTAAAAGCCTAAATTAGCACAGTGAAGTAACAAAGGCGATGAATTCAGTCAAGTTTAGGATACCATAGTACATAGGCATAACGTGTGAAAGACTTGCAGCATTAAGTAGCATAGGGGGGTTGTTGAGTAGGGTTTTTTTCCTTTTTTTTCTTTTTTTTTTTTTTTAAACTTCAGTGGCTCCCTTTTGTGTTCCAGTGGGGGGGGTATATCCCACCCCTCTGAAATACAGTCCGCACCAAAGCAAACCAAAGCATACCTAGGTAATCAGACAGTTAAAATACTAATTCAGCATTTCATTTGGTGTTCATATTTTTACAATTTATTTTGCCACTTAAAAAAATACCAGTTTAAGAGATGAAAGAATACCTGTTAAAAGTTGAAAAATTTCCTAGGTTAAACCACAGTCAAAGGAATCATCTTAACCTGAACAATATTTTGTGTCTGTAGACAAGTGTTGTCAAGACACTGATTTAGAAGCAACACAAAAGTATTGCTCATCCACAATTTCAAAGAGTAACATTCTGTGTCATCACACCATAGAAAACAGTGTGGCTAAAATAAAAGAAGCCAGACAAACAGCAAGATACATAAATCAGGAGGCAGAACGTACATGCTCAATCTAGAACTTACCATAACATGGAAAAACCATCTTTTCCTTACGGCCTTGCCCACCAGCAATCACAAAGCCAGCATGCAGCACCTGTGTTCTCTCTTTGCAATGTCAGCTTACAAATACTGCAAAGCAACTATGATCTTACACGTCTTCCAAAGCAACTTGTTGTGTCTCTGAAAGGCTAATGTATTTTGTATGGATCTAAAGATGGATTTGCAGCTGTCAAACAATCCATCTGGTTTCTAAACCTGAACAAATGTTGCTCTTTAGTTCACTGTGTTTTGTATTAATAGCAAAATAAAATGTTTGCCTTTGAACTACACCCACATGCAATCAAGCATGGACAAGCAGACAACATTTGCAACATTCTTGGCATCATGACACAACATTCTGCGTACAACTTTGGGCGTCAGAGTTAGAACATCATGTCATCTAGTCCATCCTCCATAAACTTCTTGTAAATTGCCATAAACTTTGCTACAAAGGCTTCCAGATGATAAATGGCTTTGCTGCCCAATTGCAGGCGGTGTTCATAGAAGGCTGCCATCTGTGCAACTTCTCCTTTCAGTTGTCCATCGCAGTTATTTAGAAGTTCTGTCAGAAGGCCCTAAAAGGGTAATAAACAGGACAATATTTGAAAAATTATGTATTTTTTTGTTAAGAGGATAACCTAATTTCTCTGAAAATAGCCAAGCTATGACCAGCAGTTCACTCACGAATCCAACAGAAAAGACATTCAAGAATCATTACACCATCTATTTGACCAAACTAGACTTATAGAACTATGTGTCTTCAGAACCTTCTTTCAAGATAAATTCTTCATATGTCCAAATAGGTGTTACCTATTGTGTTCTTAGATGGAGAAAAAAAAAAATCATATACTGGAACTACTTATGCCTTAAGAAAATAAATTAACCTCATCTACAAATACTATAGTCTCTACTGCATGCAGGCACATGGCTCCGGGGAGAGCTTTTACCAAGATAGCAAGTGTATTAAAATTGCTTACTTCGTATCTTGACAGCATTGGGTACAAAGAGAAACACCATGAATAAATAACAAGGAAAGAGCTTATTTAAAATTAAAGTATATCTGTTTATATTTACATACATATGTATGTGTAGACACACCCAAGATACTTTACAAGAATACTTTAGTCATTACAAAAACCAGAAATGCAGTATTTTGCATCCAAGAGAGCAATAAAATCATTGCAAATCCAACTTTATTAAATGGCCAGGATTAATTGAGAAGTATCTCTAGACCATTTCAAGTTCATGGAGAGGGAGTGGGCAGAGAAATCCACCTTTGGCCTGACAACAACAGCCCTCAAACAAGGCGATGCAAGATCCGCTTACCTACCATAAGAAAGGAAGGTTAAAGAAACATCTAACTACCAAAACTGACAGAAAGGAGAAATCATTTAATGACAAAAGAAATTTATTTTCTTGTAATTATGTCTGATTTACCTTCATTATAATCTCAGGAGGAATGCAGTGTGTCAGGAGTTCATAAAGACGTCCACGGACTTCTAAAAGCCTGTTGGAAAAACACCACAAAACATCAGCAGCATGTCCCGAAAGCATACTAATGTGGTTTTACTATTTGTCAAATACGCTGCAGGGAAAAAAAAAAAAGTCAACAAAGTTTTTTCTGGTTTTGGTATTTTAAGCCCAAAAGCATTGCACAAATCATTTTTAATTCATATGCTACACACTTTTTATTCAAACAGTAATGTAAGTTACATATACTCCAGTTACAGTGGTCTCAGTTAATCCACAAGTTAGGCAGCTATTGGAATTTGTCTCAAGCTTGTCTCTAATTCCTCTTTATACCTAAATTATTATTCATGCTTAAGATTAGTGAGAAGACACCACAAAATTGATTAGAGCCACAAGATTCATTTACACTGTTTTTCTGTCTGTTTACAAGAGGGGGTAAGGCGATTAGCTGGCAGAAAGTGACAGTTATCAATTCTCAATTTTTGATATCAGGAGGTGAGAGGCATTTAAATTAAATACAAGATTTTAAGTGACATCTCATGTACTATATGGAACAGACTAAAAGGACCAGGCTGTGTATATGACACCAAGATGGATAAAGGGGGCAACTCCCGACGTTCTTAAACACGATGATTTCTCATTTCCAGTTCTTTTACAAAGACGCATTGTGCTAAAACAGAAGCTTTAAACATAACAAACACAACACCCCCTCAATCACATAAAGAGAGAGCACAACATGCAACTAAGCTTATGCTCACTTTTGATTACAAAGCTTCAACAGAGAAAACCAACAATTGCTTCAGTTCCTGAAGCTCATTCAGCCGCCTCTGCTAATTTTAAAGCTCACTTCCTCTGCCTGCAAAGTACCAGCTTCAGTACAAGTACCAGAAAATTACATGTAACTAAAAGTAAAGATGCCACATTTTAAAATATAACTTTTTTTTTAGGTTCAAGAGTACACCAAAAGCATAATTTAAAGCTGCGAGCAAGCGTATTCACCTACCTTTGTGGTGACTGTTGACCAACAATAGCATTTGCAGTTTCTCTCAAATAAACTTCCCAGTCCATCTCAGGAATGTCTTGATCAGCAGTAAAAGGATACCTACATAATAATATTATTAAAAAATTAAAATCAAAGCAAACTGTCATCTATTCTAACAAGGTCTCAGAAGTAAATTCATTTATGTCTACGCGAGTATAATTTACATTAATTTTTAGCAGTGACTTACTGTTGCACTCTGCAGGATTCACACATAAGTAGTGCCTTCCGAAGATTCCTGCCAGATTTCTCTGCAAGCCTCTGAGCCAGTTCCTGTGGAAGAGTCAGGCCTTCTTTCTTACATACGCTGGACAAGACGTGGCAGATCTAGATGGGAAACAGATAGCAGGGAGTGCAACGTTTAGCAAACGGTTTAGCACCTACAGATTCTCCTGTCTTACATATTTCTGGACCAGAGATAGACCAGTCTTTTCTAAGACATGCTTGACAAGTCACCCACCACAAGAAAAACTAGGTCACTGTGGAAGTAAAGTTCTTGCTGTGGACTTACGAAAGCTTATTTATCAAGTAAGAAGTTTTAAATAACTTATTTTCGCTTCTGTTGCAACATACATCTTCAATGCTGGGAGCAGGCACTCGTACAGCCAGGCATCTGCTTTGAATAGGTCCTATAATTTTTGACATGGAATTGCAGCACAGGATCAACCTGCAGGTCGCCATGTACTTCTCCATTGTTCTTCGCAAAGCATGCTGAGCGTCTTTAGTGAGTTTGTCGACTTCCGTTAACAGCACCACTGAAAAAGGATTTAAAATGGTAGGGGTTTTTATTAAAATCAAATCTTTCTAAGAAAACAAATACTTTGACATACAAGCAATAATACCAAAATAAATGATACGAGCAGAAAAATGCAGCATGGCTCCACAGGCAGGAAAAGAAAGATTAAGACAACCCGCGTGCCTTTTTGACTGTATAATCTTCTGCTCCTTCACACCCTATATTCATGTCCTGGAATGTCAATTTCTTCAGAGCAGGGCCTGCAACACTTCAGTGCCAAGAAATAATCCAGACAGGTGTAGAAGCTTTCACTTTGATAATTATTACAGTAACTTTTTAAAGGAATTTTTAAGTAAGAAATGCAAAAGAGTTTGTGGCAAAAGGACGTATCAAAAAGAACAAATTTCTTGAGGACTCCCCTCAATAAATTTTATATTTAAAAGCCAATATCTTAGCTTTACAAAGGAATAGTAGAAAGCTGCCTTGTTATTGCAGCAGCACCTTTCCATGGTCTTTTAAAGAAAGAAAAAAAAAGATAAAGAAAAGCATATTTCAAAAATGCTTCAGAACAATCGGGAGACACCTAATACGAGGCAGCTGATCTAACCAGCTGCCTTCTGCAGGTTCCTCCATAGGCAACTCAGAGATGGTTCCTTTCAGTACTGTGAATGGTCCAGTGAGAACGGCCTGGTGGAACAAGTCAGCCCACTGCTCTTCTCCCACTTCTGTTCTGGTTATATGTGCAGCCTAAGGAGAGCAGCCACATCACCAGACACTCTGAGGTGCATGGTATGACTGCCGCTGTAAGGATATATACAGCAATAACTGGTAGAGCCAATCAGTGTCTAGCAGCTAAAGTGAAATACAGTATTTCCTGAGAACAGTGAGGACAACACGACAAAATACTAAATTCATGACCATTTTAAACTAATTTCTGCTCTATTTTATCTGTCAATATCTCCTCTGTCCTTCGATCTCAGTATATAGTTCTAATTTTGCTTTCAATTTAGTTACGGGGAGGAAAAATAAACCCGTTGTGGCAACGTGTCTTGGAAAACTCAGTGAAAACTCAGCCTGCATTTTCCTTCCCAGTGTCCTTCCATACACTATGGCTAAAGTGTTTCTAAATTTTCTGCCCAAGAAAGCTTATCCCCCAAACCACTACAAATAAGCAGCTAACACCTAAGTTACAACAGCACCATTTACCATACAGTTATCCTGCCCCTCAAGGCAATATTAAGCCACAGTAGCTCATAATGCAACTTCTACTATAGATCATTCTACTCAGTTACACTGCATTTCAGTGGTAGACGTGGGAAAAAGACAGCAGGAATCCCAGCTCCCTCTGCCCAACCTCAACCACACTCTGTCCTCCTAAGAAACCAACACAACAGACAACTTCATACTAAGTATTTAACCACTCAAGATATTTCCACAGTGAAGAAAAATAGGAGATTGGTTGATTTGGGAAAGGTTCACATACGCCCTCACACAATATATAGGTACAAATAAAACAGTCAACTGAAATCTCTGAAAAACAAGTTTAAAAAGTACTTTGACTGGTTTTAACTGTTTTTACTCACCTTTAAAATCTCGTTGAGTACTTGTCTCAAGCTGTTGGGATTGTGCTACTGTCTTCAAGAGTTCCTGAATTACTACACGGTCATTGTTTCCTGCATCACTGTACCAAGAGTTTGAATAAAACTTGTTTTAAAACACCTTTATACTGTATATAAAATACATCATCCTAAGCAGCCCCAAACAAGAATGCCAAAACAATTCAGAAGAGGTTAGTCTTAAGCTCAACACACATACTTTGTTGACAAAGTCACCTTCCCAACAATAAAAATGACCCAAGGATTATGCAGGCACAGCAGGAATAGTAGCACGGCAATGGGAAGTAGTGAAACTGTTGCCAAATGTTTTATTACCTCTTTAAAACGGAACTTATTTTTTGGTATGAGCAATCTAAACTTTTGTGACTTGTAATTTGGCCACAGACATGTAAAGTGAATGTATTTACTCACTATGGGAAGAAAATTTAAGTTTAACCACACAATCGGACACCTGACTCCAATGAACTGATGTAAATGCATAGGGTATTTTCCCCTGAAAATCAGATGTCATGCTATCAACAACTTATAAACTTAATGTAAACTTGAATGGCAGACAGCGAAGTTAAACAGTTAGTAGTAAAAAAATGATACTCAGATACTATTACAGCACAGATGGTCAACTTTTTTTCCTCTTAGAAGGCAGGTAAACACCAGGAAATACTAGGTTGCCTTCCTGCCTCTTCTCCTTATTCCCCCCTAGAAAAGCACTGCACAACTTTCTCAGTCCCCAGGTTGGCAGCTCAGCTAGCTCGACTCAGATTTGACAACCCATGGGGATGGACTTGCAGACTAAATTACTGAAAAAGCAAAGAAAAAGAGGGGAAAAAACCCACACTCTTTAGCATCCCCAGACTATTGCCTTCACAGAGGCAGCAGTAGCTCTGCAATATTTCACTGGCAAGCAAATGAAAAAAGCATTTTTCTGTCCTGTTCTAGTGACCACTTAACAAGAGGTTCCCCATTCTTGCCAAGGAGAAGGCAGCAGAATGTACAGAACCACATTAGCTCAACCATTCACAAGCTGCTGAATAGGCTACGCTGACTTTGACTGCAGAGGACTGTCCTTCAGCGAGGGAATGGACCTGTGATTACCGTAGGGGAAAAACAAGAAACAAACTGGTTCTATTTATGAGCTAGGCCAGCTATTGGAAATGGAAAATGATTAAAATAGTTTCCTAATATTTAAAGCTAAATTAGTCTCTGCAGTAACAGAGAATCTAGGGTTATAATTTCACGTTCCTTGATATTATGTGACTATAGAAAACATTCCAGGAAAACAGTGAAGGCAGAGTTACCACACAAATGTTTACTTTTTGTTGTTCCTTAATTCTTTCACTACCCACTTACTCAGGAGAACCCATTTTAAAGCATCTACCCAAACTAGTCAAGTAATCAGCAGACAGTGCTTTGGAATGCAAACAATATCCTCCTTTTGGAGGAAAAAAGAACAGGTCTATCTAATAAAGTTCTGTAATAAATTTAATGTCTGCATCATCCTTCCCAAAGTTAATTCCCTTTCCCTGTGAGTCATTTATCATGTTCCATGTTACTGAAGATGCACAACATGATTTCACAGTATTACAATTCAATCAAACTTCGCAGACTACAACACAGCACACGCAGATTCACTGTCTGGTCAGCAAGGCTGTATTAGAATAACCAGCAATACACAGAGATTAGCTGCAGAACAAGCTTTTAAAGGAGAATACAAGAGAATAGCATCTAAAATGCAGAACAACACGAGAAAAGACTTAGCAATAAGCACAAAAATGAAAGTTATTCCAGGACACACATTTTCTTACAACTGCAACCCAGACAACAAAGCCAACATAACCAAAGGCTCCCAGTGGACAATGACATTTACTGTCATGTGACTTAAGGCAACATTAAAGGGTTTCAGGTAAATACAAGTATTTACTCTGGGTCAGTGAACTACCACCAGCAATTTCACAACTGTCAAAGTTGACACAGAGTACACCATTATTGCTTCTGTCATTTAAATCAACATCTGACCTCACTCATGACAGGATTCCCAGTATTTTGTGGTGCTATTTTCACCCTGTGCTCTAAACTCTTTATTTTAGGAGTTACCAGGTAAATCTTCCTTACTCTCAAACCACTTTATTTTTGTATTTGTGAGAGAACTAACAATATGGGGGTGTTGGTTCCAATAGAAGCTTTCAATTTCAACCTAAATGGTTAAATCTATGAATCCAGAATTGCTTGTTACCCAGTCCTCAACATCAGCATGCTTATCTGGCTAGTTAAGCAGAACATTACTGTCTTTAGTACACAGCAATGCAAATTTTTGTTCATTTAAGCTGTTCAATTAAAAGTCCTCTCCCTGCTCCCATCTGCAGTCCAAACCCATAAACCATTATCTAATTTGCCCAGTAAATTGGGCAATCAGGTCCTTATATACCCAGGTTGAAACCACTCCCAACATGACCAGCGGCTTAAATCTGAAGTGTGACATTTTTACCATACACTTACCTTGGGTTAACTTCAAGGTGATAATTACTTGCAATGGTGCTAATTTCAATTTTCTTTTTAGAAGGTGCCTATGTAGAAAGTAAGCATATTAAATTTCAGAGTCTTATGAAAATCTGATGCACAAATTTATCTTGTAGGTAACAAGTGGCTGGATCACCTAAAGACTCAGAGATCAAAGAACTGCTGAGACACTAAACATAAGCATCGCCTACCCCCAAACCTACACATTATATCCATAACAAGGACTTTGAATGGATAATGTAACCTTTTAATAATAATCAATTAAATGCCTAAGACCAAGGCAGACACAATTTTATTTTTTTTTCTAATGCTGAAATTGTAACTATGGGAATAAGAAAACAAATTATAACTTGCATCTATGAGAAAAGCAGTGCTAATCATTTAAAAAACACTTTTCAGACAAATGAAATTCTATATATCTAATTGAGAGCTAGTCTGCTACAACACATTCTGTTCTCCAAACTGATCTGTGGGGAAAAAACCCACCACAACAACAAACAACCACAAACAACAACAAAGAAGCCCCACACCCTCCCACCCATAAAGACCTAAGGAACAGGATTATCTGGCCAAAGCATTTGTTCAAGTAACCAAACTAGTCTGCTTAATTACATAAAAGAGCTTAAAGATACTGAGTGAAAAAAAAAATATTTTAAAACTCAAATAGATATAAAGGTCTCACAACAGGAATATATCAGTATATTAATATCCACATAATTTTGCAGCAGATGGGAGACTTATTTTTTTACCGTTATGCTCTGATGCTCAATTCTCAGTTTTTCCACTCCTGCACCATACAATTCCCTTAACAAACACATTATTCTTGTCTTTTTTCCAGCTCCTGATGGTCCATACACCAACAGGTGAGGGAAGTCACCACATTGAACCTAACACAAAGCAAAAAGATTAGTTAGCTACAACAGTATTTTCCTTATAGAGATTGTTCACCCTTCCACTCTCACCCAAGTTTACATGAAATTACTTTTCTACATGCAGCTCAGTCACAACATCGTACCTAGAATTAGAACTGCTGAATTTCTTTCCTGCAGCAGTATTTCCTATAATCTTTTTCTGAAGACCATATGTAACTCATTTAGCTCCAAACGCCTCACCCCTCAAAAAAACCCAGGAAAAACAACCCCAAAACCCAACAAAAACTACCTCAGCATTTATATACATTCCAAGGTTTCTAGAGTGACAGATGCAATAAACACACAGCATAAAAGGATTAAAAGGAAGTTTAAAGCAGATATACACAAACTGAATTATGTATATATGTGCATATATATAATTACTTTGTACTTTCATTTGGAAGCCTTGAATCTGGACAAACAAGTAATAGATAGCATGTACTTAAATTAAGTTAGGAGTTTGTTTCTTGAAAAGCTAAAAAGCATGACCTGGAGAACATCTGGCCAAATACCATAGTCAGAATTTACAATCATAGAACCATAGAATAGTTTAGGTTGGAAGGGACCTTAAAGATCATCTAGTTCCAACCCCCCTGCCATGGGCAGGGACACCTCCCCCTAGACCAGGTTCCTCAAAGCCCCATCCAGCCTGGCCTTGAACACTTCCAGGGATGGGGCATTCACAACTTCTCTGGGCAACCTGTCCCAGTGTCTCACAACCCCCATAGGGAAAAATTTCTTCCCAATATCTAATGTAAATCTACCCTCTTCTAGCTGGAAGCCAAAACCCCTCATCCTATCATTACACGCCCTTGTAAAAAGTCCCTCTCCAGCTTTTTTGCAGGCACCCGTCAGGTACTTGAAGGCCTGAGTAAGGTCTCTCTGGAGCCTTCCCTTCTCCAGCTAGACATAAGTCATTCAGGAACACAGAGAACAAATAGGTCTAGTGAAGAAAAGTCAGCACATCACAGGAGAGGGAGGAAGTCGTTTAACATCCAAACGATTGCATAGTCCCGAGTTTTATTCCCAGTTGCTCACCTTAAAACATCACCTAACTTTAAAGAAACAAGGAAGAAATTTTTAATTATAAGGCTGGTGAGACATTTGAAAAGATTTCCCAGAGAAGCTGTGGATGCCCCACCCCTGGAGGTGTTCAAGGTCAGGCTGGATGGGGCTCTGAGCAACCTGGTCTAGTGGGAAGGTGTCCCTGCCCGTGGCAGGGGGGTTGAAACTCGATCTTCAAGGTGTCTTCCAACCTAAACCATTCTGTGATACAGTAAGCATTATTTTTAGAGGTACTGATCACTCTCAGCTACAGTCAGCAGGAACCACAGACGCACATCACTCCTGAGAAAGCCAAGCCACCAATTTCCTGGCAGCCTTTTCCGTGGCTCACAGGCCGCCCTCCCAAGCGGGCCCACGATGGCAGCGGACTCCCTTCCCACCGGCGGGGACGCTGCCCCGAAGGATGGGAGCTGCACCAAGGCGGAGTTTCCAACCCCCGCCCTGCGAACCCGCAGACGCGGCTTACGGGCCGCGGAACCCCGGCTCCGGAGGGGAGAAGGGAGAGCGGCCCAGCGGCGAGCTGGCCTCAGGC
>JAHREE010000294.1:3671219-3687836 GCA_033628505.1 Tringa tobata
GGGATCTCTCGCTGTTTCTAGCAAACTCATTACTTTTATTAATCTTAACTCATTTTTTTAAATACTTTTTTCCCACAAGTTTTATGCAGATACTTCACGCAAGTGGTGATGGCAGCAGGGGCAGGCTGGCAGCGGCACACAGGTGGCGTGCGCTGAGCGGCCAGGGCAGGCCTGCAGAAGGTCGGGAAAGGGGGGGATCTGAGGTGAGGTCCCGTAGGGATGGCCCAAGGGGGAAGAAGGTGGTAAGGGGCTGACAGAAAAGAGCCCCTGAGGCAGCCATGGCCTGCCCGCCCCGCCTGCCACCAGCCTCCACAGCCGGTGTTCGGCCTCTACAGACGGCCGGCACAAAGCGGGTGTCAGGGGAACATACGGGCCTTAGGTTCTTTGTCTTGGTGTCACCCTGGGCTCACAGCCTCATTAACACACCAGTGTGTTGCCCATGATCAATGTATCGCACCATGAGTTTGTAAGCTCCATCTATGTGCGTGGTTTTATGTGCATACAGAATATGTATGTACAGAATTACAGAATATTTATATAAGAGAAACTCTCATTTTGTTTCTTTGTGTATTAGCCTTAGAAAATGAAGCATCACGCACAAATGATATTACTTAAAGCAGAATTCTTTAAAGTAATAAAACACCAGTATGCACATGAATAGGTTGAAATGTGTCAGCGTAATTTTTTTACTTGCACGTCTTCTGTGAAAAAAATACAATTAGGTGCAAAGTTCATGTGGCTGCTCATATTTTATCAGCTCTGTGTTCACACAGAAAGCCGTAGTGAAGGTAATAACTTCATTAACCTAGACATTCAAGTTACTTATAAAGATCACATAAACCTAGTGGGTGCAAAGACAGAGCACTTTACTTAGTACCATGCAAGGTCCTGCACCTGGGACATGGCGATCCCAGGCACAAACACAGGTTTGGGCGGAGAGTGGCTGGAGAGCAGCCCTGAGGAGAAGGACTTGGGCGTGTTGGTGGATGAGAAGCTCCACATGAGCCAGCAATGTGCACTGGCAGCCCAGAGAGCCAACTGCGTCCTGGGCTGCATCCAAAGAAGTGTGGCCAGCATGTTGCGGGAGGTGATTCTGCCCCTCTGTGCTCGTGAGACCCCACCTGGAGTCCTGTGTCCAGCTTTGGAGTCCTCAACACAGGAAGGACATGGATCTGTTCTGTTGGAACGGGTCGAGCGGAGGGCCACGACAATGATGAGAGGGATGGAGCACCTCTCCTATGAAGACAGACTGAGAGAGCTGGGGTTGTTCAGCCTGGAGAAGAGAAGGCTCCGGGGAGGCCTTGTAGCAGCCTTCCCGTGTCTGAAGGGTGCCTACAGGAGAGATGGGGAGGGACTCTTTATCAGGGAGTGTAATGACAGGACAAGGGGTAACAGTTTTAAGTTGAAAGAGGGGAGATTTAGATTAGATCTCAGGAAGAAGTTCTTTCCTGTGGGGGTGGTGAAACACTGGAACAGGTTGCCCAAAGAAGCTGTGGATCCCATCCACAGATCCATCCACTTCCATCCCTGGAAGTGTTCAAGACCAGGCTGGATGGGGCTTTGAGGAACCTGGTCTAGTGGGAGGTGTCCCTGCCCATGGCAGGGGGGTTGGAACTGGACAATCTTTAAGGTCTCTTCCAACTCTAGCCATTCTATGATGCTGTTACCCGTTTGTCTGAAATAGTTACATTACTTGCTCTCATAGACACTCATGAATCAGTTTTATTTGCAGATTGCCATGAATTAGCAAATTCACCTTGTTCTGCTTTGCCAGCACTGCCCTTGTACATGACTGAGTCTGTGAAAGCTGCAGCAGCAGCAGCAATACCCTGCCCAGCACTTATCTTTGAGTCCTTTGTTATGTTCAGCGTCACAGAGTGACCTGTTCCTCTGCCGTTTCCAACACTTACATTTTGTGGGTCTACAGCACTTCTAATGAGTGACTCTTCTCTCTGCTTAACACCTGCTGTTTCTGAGAGTGATCTCTGAATTTGACCATTAATTCCTTTGGTATCCATTTTGGCTAGCTATATTTATGACTAGCCTTTTAAAGCTTTTTCAGATCCATTGCTCATTTACTTGACTTTTCAGTAATTTCTGAGTGAGGGGCTGCTCTTCTTGCGTTTAGCCGTCATGCTCAACTTAATTGCAACTGCTGTGGTGACTCCTTATAACCTACTCAGTTGTTCCAGCCCCCAGAGATACTGTTTTTACTAATGCATGCCAGCTTCCAGCAAGTGCTGTGACAGATTCTCCAGGGTTTCAAAGTACTGGTGAAAACAAATCCCTTTTGGATGAAGTCAGGCTTATGCATGTAGGACTCAGTCCAGTGGGCTTATAGGTACTTTCATCTCCCAACAAGATCAAGGAGAAGTGAAGACACGTGCCATCTCTGAAAGGGCCCTAAGCTCTTTTCATTATTAGGTCATCAAACTTCCATAAGATTTCTTGTTATCCCAAGGAGAAAATGCTGGGAATTGTGCCCTACCTCAGCAATGCATTTAAGCATGGGCTTATACTTAAGCTTTCAGTTAAGTTATTCCTTGCCATAAAAAGTAATTAAGCAGATGAACAGAAGTAGTTTGTTAAGTGAAAAATGTTATCAGGTTAAAACATGGGCCTGCATGAGGCATTGCAGTTGTGGTTCTTTCTATCTGATTAAAATGCTCTAGAACGCTTTGGTTTTCTACCTCATTAATTTTTTAGCTTCACTATAAATCTAAACGAAAAGAAGTAAGTATCTAAAATGGGATGGTTTGGCCAAGTGTATTACAAATAAATTAATGTGAATAATACAGGAGACTGTGGCAATTTCAGCTGCAGTCACAATTCACTCAAATATAAGGACTCTTAAAATATGTCTTCACTCATTGTGTTCAGTCCAGCAGAAAGGTCAAAAGGTAAAATGATTTCTCTGCATGAATAAACCAGACAATGTATCTGAAAATAGAGATTTTAACTACAAATGGCATTTTAAGCCTCTCACTACCAGCAGCCATCTTACTAGAAAGTGACACAAAGTCGGGCACTATAAAAGAAAATCCATCCCACACCCAAATCGAAGTAAAATTNCACAAAGTCGGGCACTATAAAAGAAAATCCATCCCACACCCAAATCGAAGTAAAATTTTAAGACCTGGGTCCCGCATTTAGGAAAAAAAATAAATATCTTTTTTAAGCAGTTTTAAACAGATTCTTGAAATTATGTTAGAGCAAATTAGAGCATTATTATACTGACCTCCTAAATCTTTTTACAGCATGTCTGCTGCTAGTGATCCAAGTTGCCATTAACAAGTCCAAGTACCATTTTGCTGTACACCAACTTGTGTTTTTCAGACAGAAGACTGTTTGGCATCCTTTGATCCTTCAGGCTGCTTAGCTGAACAAGATAGATTTTTCTTTTCAGTTTCAAATATTTTAGTAGATTATTGCCACTCTGTTGGCTGTCACTCTAGGTTATGTCACCCTGTCCCCATCAGAGTGCCTGTATTGCTCCAAGTAAATTGTAGCACGTCAAGAAAGACCACATCACTAATTACAATGAAAAAAAAAAAAAAGACCATAATAAAGTGACATCTGTTCTGTTGGTGACATGCTGATGTCATGCAGATTGAATGTGACAGTGGAAAGAACAACATTAACAGTGATAGCCAAATAAAAATCTAAAATAAATATATCCCATATAGATTGGCAGCACTGAAGAAGCTGCTTCTTTGTGAAAGACATAAAACCAAGACATTCTACTTCTTCAACAGCCTAATGGTTTATCTTGCAGTCCTTCATTTAGTCTGGAAAATTAAAGTAATAAAAACATCATAAAAGTTTTCCAAGCAAGGATGAGGCAAACAAAAAAGGTGTAAAAAGGTATATTTTCACAGCCACTGAAGATATATTCTGGAAAAGGCTACAGAGATAACATTTAATTAGAGGATACGTCCTGTCCATCCGTCATTACTACAAAAGTTTGTGTACATTTGTCCACGTGGAAAAGATTAAGCAAAGTCCTTTACTAAAGAACTGAAAAGATGAAAAGAGGTAGGCATATTTAAAAAAAAAAAAAAAAAGCAAAACTATCACTTTTTCATGCACTCAGGACACTTGCCAGTATTATAAAATGTTCTAATTTAAGCGGTACTTCTTCATGTTCCAGCTCCTGCTGCTAAAGGCCAGACTGTGCTCAGCTTCCCTAGTCTCTAGTGTGCCTGGAGAATTAGAAGAAAAGGAGATGAGATATATTTTGCCATTCTTAGGCCTCTGTGGCCTAAGTGCAAACCTAAGAGCTTTTAGTTCTACCATTAGGAATTGTCAAACTACATATTTAAGCAAGATTTACAGCAGCACAGTTAATCATGATAGAAAAACATAAGGAGACAGTTGAAATTTTTAAAATATTCTGAATATAAATTCAAACATCCATCTAGGGACATGTAGAGTTACAGATCCGTTCTTCAGATGAACTACAGCTATGTTGAGTACTTGCTTATTTTCTTTTGAAGGTTTTGATAAAAACGATAAGCCATTTTCATTTGTAATTTAGGTCTTTCCCCCAGAGATTTACAAGGTCACTGATTAAAATGTGTAGGCATGTTTTTCAGATTCCATCATCCTGTATTTTGCAATAACAGAAGAACTGGAGCAAAGGAAGGTCTTGTCCACTTAGGATCGCAGACTTGAATTTAAAGGTATTCTGAAACCAATTCAGCATTTTTTTCTGGATGTATTCTAAATAAGACCTACAAGTTCCATATGGAAACTAACCATGATGCTCTTTAAAGAATGACATGCTGTCAGATATTTAACTATATGAACAAATATTGGTGCTTGACCTATAATTAGGAAATAATTTTGTGAAGATATCTCTTTCTGGGGAAGGATAGTTATCACTGATGAAGGACAATGACTTATTTTGAAATATGGGGGTCTTTGCTTCCATTCTCACTGGTACTTGAACTCAATTTTTTTTTATTGACTTGAACTGCTTTTACAATGAAAAATTCATGAAATGCATTTTTGCAAAAAGACAGATGAATCTACAGGAAAGAAGTTACATCAAAAAATTCCTAGATGGCTCTGCCTGTAATATTCTAACTAACGTGGCTAAGATAATAGGTGTTCTAGATTTCTAACATTTGATAACTCTTTTCTCTTCTCTTTTTTCTTTTTTTTTTTAAACTTTCCTCCAGATGCTAAATAGTGCAGCCTCTTTGAATTCATAGAATATTAATAAATGAACAAATCTTGGTGTGTTTCCAAAGATGGGAATAAATGTGGGACATGAAAACCAGATTTCCATTGCATTCCTGTGAAGGATGTTGCTATAATCTGATGTAATCCAAACCCGTATCTATGCTGTGCCATTGGCAGAACATTTTGGTTGTCCCTAATTGTGGTTTTCATACTTTTACTGAAACTCAAAGGTTCTACAGCACATACTATGTTTTATGAACCCACTAATATGTCAGAGATTGACTACCATAATTTAATCTCCTACAAAATCATCAAATAATGTTGGTAGGATCTCTTTTATTCAGGCCGTAGCAGTCTTGCTTGCATATCTTAATTTGTCTTTTCCCTTGTAGAGCAATAGAGCAATTACATTTTTGTTGAATCAATGGACATACTGAAGCTTTTGAAGTTCCTCCTTTTCTCCTGAGACTCTTCATTTTCAGAAGAGCTTTCATCTAAAGTTCAATGTTGGTTTCAGTAAAGTTTGCTAATCTTTCGAGTTTTGATGTTCTAGTGAGTCAGTAAACTCATTGGAGGCTTACTCAGAGTTACTGGCTAATCTGAAGTCAGCCCTGTTCATATTTGAGTTGGTGGAATCTCTGACCGAAATGGGAACAATTCAAAAAGTAATACAGGGTGTATGACCAACAGCAATTTATACTCACACTTTCCTTTTTGGTTAAAAGCAGTGTGTTCTTAGATCCTCAATGTAAATGTGTTTCTGTTAAAAACATATCTATAACAACAAAACATGCTACATTATTCTATTCTTCCTGGTTCTATACATGAAAATGCCCAATATGCAATGACAAAAGAAATCTGGAACAGAAATTTAGTTTGGGAAATGTTTACCACAGATGTATCTGCCTTTAGTAACAGTAGGCTTGTGCTGTGCACATAACACTATGACATGACCGTGGTCTTGGAAAATGACCAGAGAGCAATACAAGCTATTAGTATTTTCATATTGTCAGACAGAAAGGAAAACTTTGTCACAAGGTTTTCTGATCACTCCTCTGGTTCTTTTCTTTCTTAGGCAAGGCCAGTTCAAAATTAGCAGGTTTTGTTAAAGTAGGCAATGTAGAACCCACCATTAAATGTTAAACACACCTTGAACAGACTGCTATGATGTTGAATATAAGGAAAATAAGACATAATAGTTTAAGCAAATATTTTGCATTAGTTCTCTTCATATATTTTGTCCTTCTGCTTCTTCAGGTATCTCTGTATTTATATTTCCTTACAGTGAAGAGGAGAACTCATCTTGGACTGCATGAAGAGCCTCTTTTTAAACTTTAGTGCAAGTAGGACTGAGTTCATATGAATAATTTGCTGTATTCATAACAAAGCTGTTCTCTTTTTTCATTTTGCCTCAGGTGTCTGTCATCAGGAAGAACCATCTTAAACCATCAGGGTATGCAGGCCTTGAAGCTGTTAGAATTTATGTTAGAATTAATGCAACTGTTAGAATTTATGGATTATTTTCTAGCTACATATATGTGACAGCACTGTGTTTTGTGATAGAGAAACAAGGTCCATAAACTAAAACTTTATAATATTAGAAAGTGATCTAACTTGTGGCTGCCATGCTTCTTTCTCCCCCCCGACAACTTTCTACCCTTTACCCTTTCCTGTTACTGTGCTTATCTAATTCCATGAAAAGCTGGTTTAGTGAGCAAAGTGGGCAATAAAAGCAAACATTTTGTTATCAGTCTGGATCCCTGGAATTCCTGCTATAGACTCAGCCGGGTGTAAGGACTTGGCAAGACCATGCTGGTGCCAACTTAAGTCAATTTAAAATCTTGTAGAGCCACATTGCCAGAGCGATGTGTTAGGGCTATTTTTGCTGCCCCGTCTTTATTTGCTTTTCATATGTAGACTTAAGACCACTCTTGATCATTTGGTAAATGGCCTCTACTTCATAGCTTCTGATCTGGGTGATGTGAGACCTCCCTGTTTCTAAACAGCTCTTCATTAAGGCAGTTGTTTACAGGCATCCTGTGGCTATGAGTACACATGCACAAACTGTCACTTTTGCTGCCTCCTACAAAATTTTCCTTTCTGAAACCTGTTCTTTTTTTACTGCATTCTCTGCACTTAGGCATCTTTCCTTTTAGAGATTTGTAATATCCTTGGGCATGGCTAATTAGACCTTGATGTCAGAGGTCAGAACTGAGATGAGTTCTTTGTAGCTAAACGATAAACTAACAAGCTTTATAGGAAAGAGGGAAAGAGGGAAAGAGCAAGATCAGCATGTCTTGCCTCTTTGGATGCCAGCATATTGTTTTGGACTTGGCCAATGGATTCCACTTGACTGCTCTAGGCATACTACATTGCAGACTGTGTCTGGAAGGCTACATAAACTTGTACAGTTTCATTTGTGCAAGTGTCCTTCACTTGCTAATCCCAACCAACGTCTATTGTAGTAAATAAAAGCAGAGAGTGACCATTCTCTGTAAATGAGTCTAGCTCTCAGCAAATGTTATGGAAGAGGACACCATGATTGTTCCCATCCATGGGGCCTACTGAGAATAGCTCCCAACCTTTGCCGCTCCCCAGGCTTCCCTTTGAATCAGTATTCATTGGCCCAAGCCAAAATCATGCCAAGGATCATTTAAAGAGTTCAGTGATACGGACCCAGGCCCAGTGTGGTGTATCAGTAAAAGCATAAGCTAAGGCTATATGTGTGCTACTAAATCAAACTAGGCTTGGGGACCATTCTCTAGGCCTGAAGCTGAGTGATACAGCTTTGGTGTGTCTAGCCTGAAGACTACATAACACTTGGCCCTCAATCTCCCCTGGTCCTCACGTGGAGTCTCTAAGACATAATATCTATTTTTAATGTGGTTTTTTTCCATCTTGACTGTCTGATATAATGTGAGGGCTGAGCTGTATCCCACCACAGTGAAGTTTTCATAGCATGACACTGAACATATATATAACGTATCTTGGGGTATGACATGAGGGCATATGGTACGTATTGGAGGATGAAGGGCCTGCTAAGGTGGCACTGGAGGACTGGGTAAGGTGGAGGAAGCCAGATGTGGTGCAGTCTTCTCCACGATACCTATTAGGAACAGTCCCTTGGATGTGCTGTTCTCCAGAGCACACCTTGGCACTTGCTTAGAAAGCATTAGTGAGAATGGGCCAAAATTGTGCTGAGGAACATGCTTAGTCTTGGGTAGTACCAGTGGTACAATGCTGACATGCATTCCTGGGACTTTCTCACTTACCAGTATAAAGAAGCATGAGTATTGTATGACTTCCTAGTCCCAGCTTCAGTACTCACTGACCAGTCATGCTGACTGCCTCCTGGAAAACCTTGAGCACAGGAGACTGATTGCTTATTGTGGTAATTAAGGGGCATGAACTCAAAGTAGCACTTGACAGGTTCAAAACAAGGAGAAGAACATGGTTCTTCACTCAGGCCATAGCTTCGCTGTAGAAGTCCTTGCCATCAGATGTGGTGGAGGCTACAAGTTCACGTGAGTTCAGGGAGAAGGCTGCATGAACTCACAAGAAGAAATATGTGATGTTTACTAAATTTGTGGGAGCTATATCTGGCTCAGAGAGGCCCTGGAACAATTGTTGAAGGTCGGGGGAACGTTCAGGGAAATTCTCACTCTGTATTTGCTTTTGTACTCTGTCCTGTGCATCTTTGGCTGCTGCGAGAGAGGGGGCAGTGAGGTAGGGTTGTCTGGTCCAGCTGCTTTGCTCTCCCACATTTATCTTCAGTCTCATCTCCATCAATGTGCATGTGTCTACTGAACCCAGATATACAGTGTCTGTCTGCAGCGTGGACTATTCATTTTTCCCCATTGCTTTATGTGGGGATGTAGTCCAGACAGGATCAAGTCATATGTATTTATTCAGGCCCTATAGACCTAGGCCCTTTTGTCATCGTAAGCTTTCTGCTTAGCTTAGTATGCTCTTAATTAGGTTCTATATCTTTTCTGTCATTCTTCCACTCAGCCAGAGCAAACTATTTCTTGTAGGAAGCAGGAATTTGACTTTTTAGGCCATTAGTGCCTCTACTGGTAAATTATCTTTCCCCCAGAAAAAGCGACTGTGATTCTTTAATGTTGCCAGGCAATAAACCCTTCCTTTCGCTTGTACCTTTTCCTGTCAACACCTTGTTTATCTTTTTCCAGAAACTCTGCCTTTCTGTCGCTTTGTTGGTAACTGGTGGAAGAAGTCTTGGGTCTGTTTGCATTCTGCAGCAGTCTGCAGCGTCTGAGCAGCAGCATAACATGTCTGCACTTAGTATGTCAGATATGTCATGCCTTTTCAGTTTCAGTTCTGTTACCACTTTTTACCTGCAAGTCCTTCAATTGGCCCGCGGTAGAGAAAATAGAGCAGTAATTTACTATGACGTGACTTCCCCTATTAAAAATGAGTACATCTGTTCACTCAGCTATGGCTTCCTCAGCACCCTCCAGTAGCAACATAATTAGAGTTCTGATTGCAACCTGCTAATGATTCCTTCCCCAAATATCTCCCAATCTAATTTTAAATGCGACATAACAAATGTAGCTAATAAACAGCAAAGGAGAGAACATGATAAGGGTAAATGAGTTAGAGCAATATCACATATAAAAATTTATTTAAGCATTGATACAAGTGTAAACTCACAAACTAATATAGGCATTGCAGGAGAAATGCCTTAGAACAAGGTATCTAAAAGATCAAGGAGGAGTTTTCTTAGATGTTTAAGACTGTGCAAGAAGACAAAGACATAAATGTGGAGGTACATTGGGTACATTGGGAGGTACATCAATGAGCCTATCTTGCATATTGGACTTTATCAAAACTTGTTAATACTAAAGATACAAAATTTGCTTCTATTTCTAATAGTATTTTTCATCTATTTCTAATGGACATCTAAAGTCTGAATTTTCTTCTAGGAGATAGAAGGTTCACAGAATCACATAATCAGAATCACAGAATGATATGGGATTGGAAGGGACCTCTGGAAATCATCTAGTCCAACCTCCCTGCCAAAGCAGGTCCACCTAGAGCAGGTTGCCCTTGTTCAGGTGGGTTTTGAATGTCTCCAGAGAAGGAGACTCCACCACCTCTCTGGGCAGCCTGTTCCAGTGTTCTGCCACCCTCAAAGTAAAGAAGTTCCTCCTCATGTTTAGGTGGAACTTCCTATGTTCAAGTTTGTGCCCATTACCTCTTGTCCTTTGTTCTTTCACAAAACTTGTGTTTATGAAATTGGTGGTTATCAAAACAATTCAGAGACCCACTGATTTCAAAAGGCAGCTGATCAGCTTTACTGTAGAGCTGCCTGGATACATGTGAAGCCCATACTGTATCAGTAGTTAAAGAACTTCAGAGAAAAGTCAGATATGTGTTTAAAAGATGACACTTAAAGTTTTTGGTGCTATCAAAAGCTTTAATTATTAAATCATTATAGAAATGGGGAGAAATTTTATCACAGTGAAGGAAATGGTTATTTTACTGTTGATTTCCACAGGTTCAGATTTTTGTCTATGATGTACAAAGAAATTTTGATTTACTACATTTAAAATCTTAGTAAATTTATAATATATTTAGTAGTGTAGTGGAATACTCATTTTTGGCCATCCAGCTGTTCTCCTAAAAGTTACAGAAGCACCCTCAGGTAAAGAGTCATTGCTTTTTCTCCTTTTTTTTTCCCAACTTCTGTTTGTCATTGAACACCATATGTTACATGTCCTTGACATCACTCATCGGTATAATATACTGCTCTCTGCTTCCCTGTTCTGCATGATGGTGTCAGTGATTCTGTGATTTCAGAATAAAGGGATTGTCCAAATTTTGTTTGTTTCCAACAATCAAATAGTGTGGATGAATTATGTATGTAAACCTAATTATTTCCTATTAAATTTATAAAATAAAATAAAAATTGGGTTATTTAAATCTTATGCATCAAAGAGTAAGCAGATTGCTTGTAAAGATCAGAAAGAATGTTTTTCTTCACATGCAGTGACTGATAAATATATGGATGGTTAAAACTAGGGCTTTTTCTTCATCCTGCAATATCAGATACTGATCAGAGTTCAAAACAGGATTTAACCTGTTGATCCATTGCCTTTCTAATTTAGAATTCTATCTTTGTTAAATCTTGAAATTATTTTGTAGGTAACTAAGAAATACACGGGTGTGACAGAGTAAATTATTCTGCAATTCAGCCAGCTCTGTATTAGGATTGCCAAGAAGGACGCCAGATCCAATTAGCACAATTTACTCTTTGTGAGCATTGTAAAAATTACTTACAAGGTTATGTGGAAATATTTTGAAGGTATTGAGCAGGAGTTAAGAGTTAAGGAAGTAATAAGGGTTATTTTTCCGATTTAAAAGTCATTTAGAGCAGCCCTTGGGCTTTTTTGTTCTGTTTCAAAGTGTGTTCCATTTAAATGATACTTTATTCTTGATCTAGCTGAATGTCATCTTTGATTTTTATATGTCATATAAAGAAATCCTGAATTTTTAAATCACTCCATTAGCAATGTATAGCCTTGGAAACCTTGTTGCTGTAGTCAAATCCAAATTATCAGAAAAATTTGTCACATCACTTCTCAGTGAAATATTAACCTTTGGAACCTTTCAAAGTTGCTCTGTAAAACTTTGAAAATCACAGTGAAGATAGAGTGCCTCAGAAAAATGACTTTAAGAAAATCAACAAAGTAGCTTTTTTTTCAGCTTTTATGATTATATTGCATGACGTGGCTTTCTTCAGATCCTGCTTAGAATCACTATTATTAACTTGTATTATGTAGTAGTTCATTTGGACCATGATTTTTAGAGATATTTATAGAATCATGGAATCAGATAGGTCTGAAGGGACCCTTAAGATCATCTAGTCCAACCATCAACCAAAGTCTGATAAAAAAAAAAAACACCACACAAAAAACCCACATCATTAAACCATGTCTCTAAACACCATGTTAACCCGTCTTTTGAACACCTCCAGGGATGGTGCCTCAACCGCTTCCCTGGGCAGCCCATTCCAATGCTTAATAACCCTTTCAGTGTAAAAGTTTTTCCTAATATCCAATCTGAACCTCCCCTGATGCAACTTGAGGCCATTTCCTCTTGTCCTATCACCTGTGACTTGGGAGAAGAGACCAACTCCCGCCTCTCTACAACCTCCTTATCATTTGATAAACTATGTCCAGCTTCAGTAGAAGAGGGCTTCTTTGTTTAATTGAAAGCAAGTGTGAAGGTGCAATCTAATGCAAATCTATGTAAGTTCTAATTTTTCCACTGATTTGGATGGATGTTGTTTCAAGCAGTCTGTGTGTCGTTGTAAGGGGAGTAAAATTCCCACTGATTTTGTAGGGAACAGGAGATGGCTTTGAAAAACTGGGCTGAGACAAGATGGAAAAGGCAACGTACAGAGATGCAGGTGGGAGATTTTTTTCCACCCTTTCTTCCACCAGTTTCCATCCTGGTTCTTTTCCCCCATATTCCAGGATGTAAAGTCTTGCAGGCTAATGCTAATGCTTTCTGCTGCTTGCTCTGCGAGGTGGTAGTGTTACGGTAGCCCCTTGCTGCTTCCCCAGCCTGGTAAGGATCCATAATTGCCAATCTGGGCAACTCTTTATTCCTTAACTCCCAAGCCATTTTGCCCACAAGCCTGGAAACCACACTGATTTTGCTGTCTGAGAAACCTTGGTGTAAGAAGAAAATAAGCTGGCTTTTAGGCCGAATGAAATATCAGTTTATAATGAAATTTTGAAAAACTGCTGATATGTACAGTCTCAGGACAAATTAAAACCTCAGCAGGAGTAATACCATGCTGTGTGAAAAGATTGCAATTGATGCTTCTATTTTTTACTGTAATTGTCTGAGGGCCTCAGGAGAATATACACCAGACTCTGAAGGAAAGTGCGTTTGTAAGCCCTATGAGCTGTGCCATAAACTGGTGTTTTCAACATTACAGGGACGTGAGAAAGAAAAATGACACTGCATGAGGCTCTGGTTGAGAAAAACAAATTAGCTCCTTCTGCTATAGTTATTGCTACTCACATACTCACAGGTTTGCTTTTGTTTCAAAATAATCTAATTTTTAAATTATTTTTAAAAATAAATTACTGCTTGTAAAAAACTTGGGAGGTGGAGGTTTTCTAATTGTGGCCGGCACAAGAATAATATGCTGCACGAGCAGCTTCCTACTGCGGCGGAATTCGAGTGGTAACAAAAACTTAAGTACTAGTATATAGGACAAAACAGCGGGAACTTTTATTCCACCAGCCTGAATCATCAGGGCATTTCCCCATAGATAAAGCGTTGCAAATCTGGCTGCAGCTGTGGGTGTTCCGCTGGCCTCTGCCTTACCTCTTGTGAGCCTTGACGTACCTTCCCAAGCCGAGTAGACTCTCTTAATAACCCGAGAAGGCCATGTGTTGTGGGCCCTTTGAGTTCCTTTCCTGTATTGTCCTACTGTCCTCCCTCTGTGGACTAAGGTATTGGACTTGTATGATTCAGGGAGGGTTTTATGATGTGGATTTTTGTTAACAACCAAAGGAAGGAGTCGATCAAATTCCTTTTAAAGCCACCACAGAAATACTGAGTCTCAGTAATTTTGCTCCTGGTCTCAACCAGCCTGAAATGATGCAAATAATCTGCCTTCCTCTGCTTCTGCTGCCAAGATTAAAATAATCTCATTATGATATGACTGCTACGATGGTCTTGGTGAACACTGACCACATTTTAAAGGGTCTAGTGACACACCATATTTCCTAGAGCAGCAGGTCCTTCCCAAGTGAGAAAAGTAGGAGTCACACAACACCTGACAGAATACAGAGGAAGAATTATGCTGTTGCCATGTGTCTGGTGAGCAGGCAGGGTCGGATTATTCCCCTGATTTAAATCTCAGTGACTACAATTACGACACATAGTGCTTATTAAAGGATCATTGGTGGGACTGTATATAATAACTGCTCTGCTAATGGTCCTGGGAAAGAAGAGAGTTCAGCTTTCTTCAGAATTTATTTTTTTTTCTTCATCACATGGCATCAAATTATAAATTTTTGTCAGCTGCTATAGGAGATCTTTAACTTTATGCTTCATCACCTTACAGACTTTTGTTCTTTCTGCCACTGGTGAGTGGTAAACAAGATATCTGTACCCCTCAGCCAGGCTACTTTATTGATTTTTTTTCTCCCTCAAAACCATCTCATCAATCTGATACTATTAAATGAGAATTATAAAAATAAATTTAAAGAACTGTCATGTAAACTCTCCACAGTTTACAGTAAAATCTGGATTACCTCAGGAATTCGTATGACTTTTCTATTAAAAAAGCACTCATTGAAAGACATTTAGCCAGATAATAGTGTTCCCTATTTTTGTATCATCATAAAAGTATGGCTAGTTCTTAGCCCCTATCAATGAAAAATGGTTGTAGCATATGACTCATCAATAAATGAATCAGAATCACATCTCCCTTATCTACCTATCTACTGCTACCCTCTAACCCTTGTTAATCTATTTAAATACTGCATATGCCTTAAATACAAGGGCAGCTACAATAACAGTCACCTAGAATCTATGATGCTTCAGTATATTTAATTCATTTGTCATCTAAAAATATATAATATATAAACATTTTCCAAGTGTATTGCTTAAAATCTATTGAAATGCACTTTTTTTTTCCTTCTAATTTTTTAATTCTACCACAGTGACTTCCAGCAATTCAGGTAGATTTATCTATGTACTTGGTTACTTGAGAAACAAAATGGAACCTTATCTTTTGTACACATCTCATTTAGCTCCTTGTTTTCATTAGCAATTTGTCAAGAGCTAGAAATTCAGAGATTTATCTTATAAAAGTAGTTACCATTCCTGAAAGCACCTGATGTTTTAAGTTCTCAGCTTACTTTTGAAATGACACCTGAGGGATTAAAGCCATATGGTTATATCTGAGAGTTGTCTTCCAGGTCACACTTTTTTTTCAGTTTTGTCAAAGAGAAATAACAAAGGAACCACATCCTTTAGGAGCTGAGCGTGTTTGTTTAGCCAAGAATAGTCAAACTCTGTAGTACAAAAGTTTATCCCTGTAAATGTGGCATTCTCACAGACGTTCTCCCCTTTCTTATTTCTTGTGGCTCTTCAGTTCAAACGATTAAGTCAAAACATTAAAAATCTTTTTGTTCCTCCTCTGGCAGACCACAAGCGAACTGCTGATTAGGTGACATGGCTAAAATAGCATATATGTGAGGAGGACAGCTATATTTATGTGACAAGATGACATCACTGTTTGGGTGTCTGCCACTTTTTCCACTGCAAGGCTTAGTCATTTTGTTCAGTGGTGGATCACGTATTTGTACCTGATCAAGGTCAGGAAGCCGGAGACGTGAGATAACGCTGGAACCGTGGTATAAGGAGGGCTCTGTCCACGCTTCTCCAGCAGCCCTGCCCGGGTTGGAGCTGCTAGCTCGCATTTAGGATCTCAAGTCAAAAGCAAAAAGCTGCCTATGCACCTTGAGGAGAACTGTTGAATATGGAGCATGCTAAAATTGGAGGCGACTGAACGGATTTGCTGCTTTTGCCTTGATTTGTTAGTACTTTTATTCCTTCCTGAAAACGCAAGAAAAGCCAAAGCGGCACGACGTTTCTAAAAAGGAAACATTCACTAAATAACGTTCTCAGCTTGAAATCACCAAGCTTGTTTTCAACTGCTTAATGATTATGCTTTTCAGTCAAAGAAATTTTGTAGGTTTATCCAAACTATTTTTCCAGCTTTTCGTTTGACAAGAAAAAGTCAATTTTGCTTGTTTGTTTGTAACTCTATTCAGGCTTCTGTTTAGCTCAGCAAATGGAAAAATCACTAATTTGCATAGTTTGGTGAACTTCTGTGGAAAAAAATGGCAAGCAGCTACAAAAGAAGTATATCTGGGTCACAAAGCTGGACTGTGGCTGCATTTAGCATTGCCCGCCAGGGTGCAACCTCTGATGCTTTGGGGTCTGTAAAGATTCATTTACCTGGTCAGGGTGCCAGCGTCCCTGTTCCTGCAGGGATCTGGGACTCGCGTGGACCTTGTGCCTGGACCTGGGAGCTGCAAAATGCTCCCTGATCCAGCAATACAAACACTGAGTGGCTGCCCTGTGTCTAGTGATGGCCAAAAAGCTTCAATCTGGAAATACCAGTTGGAAAAATCAGCTAGAGAAATACACCTTGCTGCCCTGATGACGTGATTTCCTTGATAACAAGAGATGAACTTTAAGAATTATGATTCAAACGCCTCATTTTAATGAAATTCTGTATACAATTTATTTTATTTTTTTTTTCCTTGAGGGAAAGGGTATAGGGGACCCTTCCCTATAGGCTCCCCTATAGGGACCTATTGCTCCCTATACTGCTCTGTACTCTCTCCTCCGGGCTGCTTTGCGCTCCCCCCC
>JAHREE010000294.1:3697483-3726458 GCA_033628505.1 Tringa tobata
CGGGCATTGGAATAGGCTGCCCAGGGAGGTGGTTGAGTCACCATCCCTGGATGTGTTTAAGAGACGATTAGATGTGGTGCTGAGGGATATGGTGTAGGGGAGGACTTTGTAGATTAGGATGGATGGTAGATGTAGATGGTTGGACTCGATGATCCCAAGGGTCTCTTCCAACCTAGATGATTCTATGATTCTATGAATTTACCCGGAGGTTTCACGGCTCACGTTGGGTGTGGGGGCCAAGTTAAATCTTCCCATACTCTGGACTAGTATCCCAGCCAACCAAGTGTAGCAAGAGGGAAGGAGAAAGCAGTCTCCCTTTCTTGAGGACGTGATTTCACATGGAAGCATTACTGAGAACTCAGGGCAGCAGATTTCCAGGCAGTCGTCCAACCCACTGGGCTAGAGATGGATCCTGACACTCGCCTTCATGTTTCCATGTCTGTTTAGATATGTCACACAAAACCAACCAAGTCCCACAAGAAAAACTAAAGTAGTTCCTGCCTAAGGATAATCTAGAGGCTTCTAATTAAGTTAGACTGCTGACAAATTAAAAACTTCGATGTAATTCTCTTGGGCAACTTACTTATCCGAGTGAGTTAGTACTGGGATCTCCCAACTGAATTTTCTCCCTTCTGGAGTAGATTGTGCTTTCCTATGTGTATACACCAATCCTTCCTGTTGGAGATGCTCCATTTTTGCATTAAGTGCCTAAATACTCAAATTAAATGGAAATCAAGAGCCCCAATGCTTTTTTACCAAACTTATAATGGCTTCCTACCCAAATAAAAACATGTTTCAACGGCAGTGACCTCCTGAGTGATTTGGCTGAATGCTCTTAGTTTATGCAGCTGCGTCCATCACAAAATGCCTCTTAATCATGCAAAGAAGTTCAGTGTCTGCTTCGCATTAAAAAAACTACATCCACAGCAGACATTAAACTGCTGTAAATTCAGTGCATTGTTCTTATCTAATGGAGCAATTACAGCAGTTTTTCTGGTCTTGCTAGTGAAATCAGGGGGTCAAAATTTGTATCAGTATTGACTGATAATTGTTTTCATCCAGTTATATCTTTTTCAATATACACGTTGCTCATATTTAAAGATACGTGTCTCTCCAGCATCATTGAGAATCTGACATGGATTGCAGCACAATTTACAACATGATGCCTATTTACTGCTTTTTTGCTGTTGCTGCATAGCATTTTAAATGATTATGAGATTATTCAGAATACCACAGCTTTTCAGATTTGATTTTCTCTTAAAGCAGTGCAGTAGTTTTGTTCCATTTTTCTTGTTTTCCACTTGATAATTCAAAGGCTTGGAGTGAGTGATTTAAATATGAGTCATGTGCATTATGAACTATTCAGTATATTAGGAACACAGATGTTTACTGCCATAAATTATTGACATCATTTGGGGATGAACTTTGTTATAACCTTGAAATGAGCAAGCTGATGGGGAATATGAATCAATGTACAGTATTTTTTGTAGCTCTGAAATATCCTTCTCTATGGAAAGCTGCAGAAGTATTTTAAAAGGAAAACTTTAAGCTCAAAATTATCTGAAGAATAAACCAGAAAACGTTTCCCATCTATGATAAGAACTAAAATGGGTTCATCTGTATTTCAAAAAAACCCAGAATTCCACAGTTTCTCGTTTTAGTGTTTATCAGAAAAGAAAGGTTAGTTTGAATAGGCTATTGTTAGTAACAAGCTTTGCTTCATCAAGTCAATAAATAGTTGAGTCGTTATATCATGTAGTTTCAGTTCATGAATTGTGCGTCTGTTCAAGCCTTGACAGACTGAGAGTGCCTGTTTAGATACTGCAAACATTTCTTAGCTCACAGTGTCACTTTCTGAAGAAGAAATGAAAATTAGCATCAATTGCTAAAGGAGAGAAATCAACGTGAGAGTCAGAATAATTAGGGATATTTAGCTGTCTTGTCTTATCTCAGAACTGTGAATGGCAGTGAATGTTGCAAGGAAGACTTCCCAAATTCACTGTGTTTTCCTTAACATAATAGCTATTGAAGCTCACTCTTACCAGTGTACTAGTTTGAATGGCACAACCAAGCAGATTTCAGGAGATTATTAGCATCTTTGATCTCTTGATCCATGTATGCAAACCCCTTTGATGTTGGGTGGAAATCCAGCATGAATCAAAGACAGCCTATTTTGTAAACAACAGAGGCTGATCTGGAAAAGGTCAGGCAGAGAAAATGGAGACATACATAAGCCAGTATCACACACACACACACACACACACACACAAATCACATCTTTCTCAAACTGGCTAAATGAACTTTTCTGAGACTGTTTTCTCTGTTTTGTTGTGCTTTAATGAAAGTGGAATATAATGCACAGAGAATTGTGGGTGTAGCATTTTACTTCCTGGCTGTGACATTTCTGGTGGGTTCTTACTGCTAAATATTAGTGAGTTTTAATGGCTGCTAAAGCTCTAGAAACTGGCACCAGTAGGTAGATATACACAGAACTGTGATTAGTGTAGTGTTTGAAGTACTGGTGGAAGCTATTTTTGTGCCATGCCTGAAGCTAGCTGCAACTTTAATTTCGACCTCTGTCCCTGGACTTGTTAAAATCACTTCTCAGGAGGATGGGGCTGTGCATGATTGCCCAGGCAGCAGTGGCACCACCAAGCAGATTGGTGGGCTTTGAGAGAGAGTGGAGGAGGCTGCTGCTGGACATCTGGCACTGGGATGGTCCTGAGTTACTGCACACAAGGCCATAGTGGGGAAATATCCCAAAACAAACACTGGAAAAAATGTGAAGAGGGAACAGGACCGTTATAGTTGATACCTAAAGATATAATGACTGGTATTTTACTGTGTCTCTCAACAGATTAGCATTTTCTATAGGTTAGGTTTTGGGGCACAATTCTTTTCATGTGTTTTCATGCAAAGAAAACATTTGGCCAACTGACATGAACATATTTACTTACAGCATTAAAAACTTCTTTAAATGGTCTGTTATGGATATGCTGTTTTTAATAGCATTTCTGGATATGCTCTTCTAGTAGCTGTTATCTTAATTCTGAAAGGGAAAAAACCTACAGCCCTAAGGTGGTCAGATGACAGATGCAAACTGCCTTTTTTTTCACCTCCTTTAGCAGCTTATAACACATACTGTGGGCCTGCAGAGTGGCAAGGCCACTTGGTCCTTCCCAGCCATAGCACCAAGATACTGACATGTAGAGATGGTTTTACTCTCACTGTAGCCCCAGTTCCTGTATTGCTTGTTGCAGTGTTGATCTGTGTTTAGGGTATTTCACATTTACAGAGAATATTGCCATGCTGTCGAGTATACTGTTCTTTACTAAAAACATCCTAGCAATGATTTCACACTCATTAAGACTTTTGCAGTATAGCAGCAGAAATACTCAGTAAGATTGTGGTGCTCTAGGGTGCTTTATTTACTGAATTTCACTGAATTTCACTGAATTTTTAGAGTTGGAAGGGACCATAGAGATCATCTAGTCCAACTCCCCTGCTGAAGCAGGGTTGCCCAGAGCTAGAGTATGTTACTCAGGATGGCATCCAGGTGGGTCTGGAAAATCTCCAAAGAAGGGGACTCCACGACCTCCCTGGGCAGCCTGTTCCAGGGCTCTGGCACCCTCACTGTGAAGAAGCTTTTTCTCATATTTGAGTGGAACCTCGTCCTCTCACTGGGAAACATTGAAAAGAGTCTGGCTCCCTCCTCCTTCAACCCACCCTTTAGATACTTATAAGCATTGATAAGGTCTCCCCTCAGCCTTCTCTTCTCCAGGCTAAAGAGTCCCAGCTCTCTCAGCCTTTCCTTATAAGGGAGATGCTCCAATCCCCTAATCATTTAGGGTCTTTCATTCTTAAATGTAAGGGGTGTGCTTTAAATGTTTTTCTTTTTAAAATAAATAAGAACAAAAAGTTTCAGATCATTTCTTTGATTGCAAATTTTCATGCATATTGATGTTTTATAAGGCCTACAAAACTGTCTCAGAGAATGAATGGCAATACAAGGATGCTCCTGCATTATTTAGCATTTCTGGACAAGTGGTTGCCAGAATCTGGGTTTACAATTACACGTGTTAGTATGAAAAAGAAAAACCTTCACAGTCTAGGTGCACAGGGACCCAGGTGTGATGACATCCAGCCTGGCTTCCCAGCGCCCAGCTCAGAGGCAGAAATTTGCAGCCCTGAGTTACTCACCAAACTATCCAATACAGCTGAGGGAAAGAGTCAGGCACCGGGCTGTGGGATTTACAACAGCCAGGGTGCCAAGCAGAGGGATGCAGAGAAAATGCTGAAAAGAGGAATGTGTCTGAAGTTCCCTCTCTCTGTCCCTGGGATTCAGGTGCCTATGAAAGAGAAGGATTTACAGCTCCGAATTCCCCGTAGCCACTTCAGTTGCTGCTTGGGTATGAGTAACTTGTTTGCTCTGTTAAAAGAAGATACCTAGCAGTAGTGGTACTGTTCCTCACCTTTCATGTAATGCGAGTGATGGGATGTTCTTTGAAATGCTTTTTGGAGTAACAGTAAGCGTACAAACTCTGCTTTGTGCTGAGCTCAGTGGTGTTGGTACAGGCCAGGCATCGTGTAACCATCCCTGGTCTACAAAGGATTTAGGCATCTGAACAACTAGTGTGAGAATGCCTAAACACACTGTGAAACAAAATATATGCTGAGACCCTCATCTCATCCAAGATAAGAAGGCCTCTGGGAATATGCATTGGAAGTATTTTAGGTGCCTAAATAACTTTACTGATGACAGCTTAGGTGCCTTTCAGGTATGCATGCCACAGGGAGAATTTTTGTGACTCACTCACTTGAATTCAGGTATCTAAACTCTGCTTGAGCTGCGCCACAGGCACCTAAAGGCTTTTGGAATCTCTTCCTAAATTATTTGAATTTATAAAAATGTCTTGTTTCAAAAATATGGCAAGGATTCAAACAGTTTCTCATTTTGCTATGTAAATGAGTAGGAGGTGATGTTTTAAAATTTTCTATATTGCTTCATATCTCTAACATAATTACCAGAATAGGATTTAAATTCATCTAGCACTTCCAAAGCTTGCATTGATTTGACTAAAGCTATATGTTGAAAAACATTAAAATTTTAAGCCTTGAGACTTCTTCAGTTTTCTTTGCCAACCTCTTTCTTTTGCAAACGTGATTGTAAGACCAGATATTTTTTTTTATTCCAGAGTATTGTTTTATATAGCATCTAGGCACTGTTCGGCATTTTATGTACAACCTTTACACCTTATTTTGCCAGACAAGCACCCTCGGCTTCTACAAACTTTTTAAAAATTCTCCATCGCAATGGGAATGTCACTATAATATGAAAGGCGGCTCTGAGAGAATGTGCTGTTTGATAAAAATTGGAAAGTAGCTTTCTCTTTTTTCTCCTGTGAAGTCTTTTCACTAGGATCTGGAACTGTAACTTGGGGCTGGCAGTTTTAATGGTGCTACTGAAGAGAGAGCAAAAGACAAAAGCTGATCAGCTATGCAGAGCAAGACTGTGCTGTCTAACCAGTCTTACACTTGGAAACCCAGAAAAATAAATCTGTTGCCCTAGCCTAAGATTTCACCTGGTTTACAGCAATGCAGTTTAATAAATCCTGTATGCTGTTGTGCTGTAAGGGCATTTGGTTGGTGGCTGTAGCTATAGCCAGGTGATTTATTACTGCTAATGCCACATCCTTTTGGATGGATGTGTAACATTACTTGCAGTGGAAGTTGTCCTGCTTCCAGACATCCACACTGGAAAATATTAGCTGTACTACATCTTCCCCCAACTCAACTGTCAGTGTTCCACATTTGTCTCTGTGGTTTTTTGTTTCGCTAAGGCAGCAAGCAACGGAGAGGGTGCGCATCCAGGTTTGCCTGATGGTGACAGTCCCAGGGACAGAGGAGCCCGCTTGCTCCTGCCACTTTCCTTCTCCAGCTGGCACGCTGTTGATGCAGGTATCACAAGGTGGTGCTCTTGTACTTACGGCAAATTATTCAGTAGCCAACACTTGAAGTGCCCGAGGCTCTCACTGAACCTTGTGCCACGTATGACAAGTTGAACTAAGCAGCACCGTTGGTGGTTGCACGCCTCCTAGACCAGAAGACATGCCTGGTGAGAACAGTGTCTCCAGGGACGGCTATCTTGTGCCTCTCTATGTAAAACAAGATTAAATGCTGCACGCTCACAGGATTGGTATGTGTTGCAATACCCTGCGATCTCTTCTTGGTGCCTCATGGAAAGACATTCTCTTGAGCAGACGTCATAAAATCTGGGCTGAATGCTTCCTTCACTTCTGTGATTCTCCAGACCGAGAAGACCGAGAAGATCTGTTCTGTAAACTGTGGGTCTGGCTATCTCTTTCCATCTTCTTTTAAAGCCGATGCCACAAGTCCTCTCAAAAATGAAATATTTTGCCAGTCTCATTCTGGTGTAGGATACATCCCATTTAAATCAGAGTATTCAACTTTTTCACCCAGGCTGGATTCTGCATTTTAATTTCTGCATTTCTCACCTATCCATTGTCTTTTCTCCAAGGTTTCTTGGCTGACACATTAAAGAATTTCTGATATCTCAAAGGTCCTTTGTTATTGTACATACAGATCTAATACCAGGACTCTAGAAATTCTACAAAGATGACATCTCAGAAAGCAAGAGAGAGATTGTACATGGAAAGCAGCTCTGGGACTACATTTAAAGATGATAAACCATCTACTTTTTCTACAAATCTAACAGGTTACTCTCATTATGACGAGGCTGCAGGAGGCTATTTCAGGAGAGTGGAGCATGCAGCAGTCTTGCAATTACTAAGGGCAATTGGATTACCTAGCACTGTACTGTGGTTGCTGTGGTTGTACCTGAGTGAGAACTAAACATCTCTTGCTCCACATTTCTCTGATCATACCCTCCCTGCACATCCATTTTAATAGAAGTAATAGGCTGTGTCCAACAGACATTATTCTGTAATGAGATAACACATTACTAAGTGCTCTGAATTTTACTGTAATAAGGTCAGTGGTCTACAGTTTTCAACAACATACTGGGCAATAGAAACCCATTGCTTGTTTTCTGGTTCTCTTTGAAAGTTTTCTCTCCTCTTCATGTTTAGTGATCATCTTAGTGCTCTGCAGTTTGTAACAAATTTTGCATGCCCAACTGTGAGCTAATTCTTGAGTATTTCAGTATCACTTCAGTGAAGTGAGGCACACATTGAAATGATGCTGTTGTCAGCGCTGCATTCACCAGTTTTTCATATGCCTGCAAATAAAAATAGTAGTAATTTGTGCAAGTTAGGTACAGAGTCTTGTATCATACAAAATGACTGCAGTAGCCATTGCTGACAATATTGCTTCAAAGAAACACGGAGAAAGTTTGAGGTTACTGCGGCATTCTGGCAGATAAAAGGAAATACGTTAAGAACAAAGCAGCTTTTCTCTCTCACTCAATAGCATTGCTAATTCTTATGACCGCGCCAGTCTGATTTTAACACCAGTGTGACAGTGTGTGCTGTCTTCTCTTGAAATGCTTTCTGTAGCTGAAGGAAAAAATTGCTTTTATTTTCTGTGATCTTATCGTGTGGGAACACTGGAAAGAGTTGTGCACAATGTGTTCCCTACTTGCTAGGAAAGGCAATGTTAATGATGATGCCATTTATATTTTACCATCTACTGGATTCCATAAATGCCGCTATAGTGACAAAACCAGCCTGCACTAATCATATTGAAAATAAGTTGAAACAAAATTTGAGTGTATATTGGTAATGAAGTTCTTCAATATGATTGTAACGTTCGAATTAATTTTAATGCATCCTGCCACATACTATTGCATTCCAGGTTAAGGTTCTACTTCATAAAAAAGATTACAGCATTCAACCATGTACACACATTTAAGTAGTACACTCACATGACTTTGTCCCTGACCATGTAGTATCAAGGAGATCCACCTCAGGGTCCCTCATGAGCTTCTCTATGCAATTTCTTATTCTTCTTCTTGAATGCCGGTCCTTCAAATTCACCAAGGACCCTGACAATCAAGTCCTTCTCTCCCCTTTCTACGTCACAGATCAGACTTTCAGCCACCCTCATGAAACACCTGAATCTCCATAGCATGTTCTTATCATTAATATTCAGATTCCTGCATGGGTGTCACTGAGGATGTGATCTGAAGATAATGACATGGCACAGTTATAGAGACATAAAAGTAGAGTCCCTTTTCTAAAATATTGTACAGACTGAAAGCTGAAGCACAGTGTTCACTCTTTTGGGGAATAGGTATCTTCTGGTTAAGTTTGGGGGGGGTGTAATTTTAATCTACTTTTTTTCTGTTTGTTTTGTTGTCAGTTTAACGTAAGCATTGAATTTCAGAGGATTTTAGACTGTTCAAATTATTAGGCAGTTTCGATATCTGTTTAAACTTTTATTTTCTGTTCATCTGTAAGATAAAAATGGCTCAGTTTTGGAGCTTTTGCAGAGAGGCTAAGCCTCCATAATTCTAGTTGAAATCTGTGGTTAGCACTACATGTTCAATACTGAAAATTGGCTCTGAAATTACTTACACAAACGTTCACAATATGTGAGTTGGAGGGAAAGTGAAAAGCTGATACTTAACCCTTTGCATGTGCTTATGCAGCACAGTGCTGGAGCCAAAGGAGATTTAAGCTAATGAAGGCATCAGCAGCAAAATAGTCATATTAGTTCATGCCTTTGCTTCCTTCACAGTCCTGGGACTATCAGGGCCATTTAACTTTTTGGGAACATCGTGTTAACACAATTATATTGCCTCTAGTGCCTGAACCATCTTGTTCAGAAAAAATAACTCTTGAGCTCTTATCATTGTGTCCAGTTATCATCTCTCTTTTTGGACAAGGGGAGTGTGGTGGATATAGCTTGACTTAGTGAGGCTTTTGACACCCATGGCATTCTCACTCAGAAGATGAGGATGTATGTATGGGCTGAAAGAGCAGACTGTCAGAGTGGTTGAAAGTTGGCTGCACCATTGGGCTCATCAGGAGTAAACAGTGCTTGCTGTCTGGTAACGCACAGAGTACCACAGGGGTTGGCATGGGACCTGTACTGTTTAGCATCTTCATAACTACCTCAATGATAACACCAAGTGCACCTTTAGGAAACTTGCAAGCCAGGGGGAATGGCTAATGTTGACTGGTGTGCCTCAGTTCAGTGAGATCTTGAGAAACGTGACTGGGACAACAGAAATGCTATGAATTCCCAGCTTCTTCAGAAGGGAGAAGGGAAGAGCCCCACATGTGTGGCTGAATAACCCCTGCACCAGTACAGGCTGGAAACAACTGGTTGAGGAGCAGGCTGGCCCAAGTGAAAAGAACCTACGGATCCAGGTGCCAGGTTGAATATGAGCCAACAGTGGGCTCTCATTACAGATGAGGCAGACTGCTTTCTCAGCTCCATTGCAAGGACCATGACCACCATAGCAAGGGATGTTAGTACCCTGTCTGCTTGGCACTGGCCTATCTGGAACAGTGTCCGGTTTGGGGCCTAAAGCACATTACCTGAAGGAGATGCTGAGGTCTCTGGGATGTAGATGAGGCCAGGAGGTGATCAAATAGTAGCCTACAACTACGCAAAGGAGTATTACAAAGACTAAACAATCAAATATTTCTTGGAAGTGGGAAATGCCCAGTTGCAGAAGAGGCAAAGAACACAGATTGTGTCTTCAGAGATTCAAACTAGAGTTTGGGAAACAGTTTGAGAGAGTAGTGAGAGCAGTGGTGGAATCTCCATCCTTGAAATGAGTCTTGAAAACTCAACTAGAAAAAGTATGGCTGACCTGACCAAGTGCTGGCAATAGTTCTGCTTTGAGCTGCAGATTGAACCTCCACAGGTTCCTTCCAACTAACATTTCTGTGAGCCTATGATGTCTCCCTAAGAATGCTCCTCTGGCAGGAAAATGAATATTATTATTTCTCCAGTAGTCATGGAGGCTGCTGGGGCATTATATTTTCTCTCTTTATTGCAAGAACACACAAGTCTGAAATGTGCCATTGCCAAGATGTGTCCATTTGCCAAAAAGAGAAGAACATGCCACAGCTTTCTGCCAAAAACAGAAAGCCATATGATCTTGGCAAGCATAGTACATGACTGTAGGGCTGGCACATTCCTAAGGCATCCACTTTCCCTTCTTTTGCTTAGATGAAAGGCAGAGGTAGTTCAGCTCTGTCCAGAGCATGGAGAGGACACGTGTTGCTCGCAATATGCACACGAGTGAGAGACTGAGACTGATCTGGCACATTCAGTGTTTTAAAATACTTATAGAACAAGGAGATTTTCATTTTACAGCCAGATTTGAGAATTTCAAATCTTGTTTGATTCTGTGATAGAAGTCCAGCTCTAAGGATGAAGATATGTGGCTGGGGCCCTGGTTCTTGGGAAACCACATGAGCAGCAACTTGAGGCTCAGTGACTAAATTCCAGTCTGCAACTCAGGTCTTGCTTTGGGGGTGGCTTGAAGGAAGCTGAGCACCAAGCTAAAAGTCTGTCCCCAGGAAGGTCTAGGTTGGCAGGGAGGTTGAAGGGTCAGAGCTGTTCTGTTGTGCAGAAGCTGGTATATGGAAGCCTGACAGGGAACAGCAACTCATTTGCTCTAGGACAGAGAAGATCAAGGAGGAGATGAAAGGAAAAAGAACTTCAGAAATCCAATTGATTCAAGTGATTTTTTTAAAATACAATTACCTTCCAGAGTCTTTCTGCTAGATACAGAAGCAGGTGCTGTAAGAAGCAGGAACACTACATAAAATGGGAAAATGAATAACAGTAGATCACAGAATATAAAGAAGAATAATATGAGCCCTCCAGAGGTGGTGGAGAACTGCTGCAGTATGGATATCACAGATGTTGAGACCCTGTTTTGGCAGACCCCATGCAGCCACTTTATCTCACCTCTAGTTCAATATAACTATTGTGATTAGACAGGGAAGAAATAGGACATCTTTCTCTTCTGTATCCTCCTCACTATCATTTGTAAGAGCTTTGCCCTATGCAAAAATTACCTGAGAATGAGATGGCTGTCCTTTTTTGTTCACAGTTGCACAATATGATCTCTTAGGCCTTATATTCATTCTAACTGTTATAGCCACCACTCTCAAATAAGCCAGAATGTATAGTGTTGCTTTTGTGGATCAGAAAAACACAGTTATCAGCGCAGAAAAGAAACATCCAAGAATGTCTCTGCCTGGAGTTTTAAAATTAAAGAACTTACCACCAGCAACAGAGCTTCTGTCACCATGGAGGAAAGTTGCTTCAGTTTTGTATTTCTTTGCGAGGTTAATTGTCAGTTTTCAATACTTCAAAATTTCTTTTTAAAACATCTGGTTTTGGAAAACAGTGCCACTGCCTTGTAAAATTGTTAAAACCTGATGAGGTCAACAGCTCAAGGCCAACATTTATGTTTGGGGGATATGGGAGGCTTTTAGATATAAGTCTGTGAAATACCTTGTTGTCTGTCAATTTTATCTTCAGAAATGGAATAATGCTGTAACCAGGTGACAGTGCGAGGATGGAGAAATGGGGACATTTAGAAGGTAAAATTTTCTGCTAGCTTACAGAAACAACATCAGCTGTTTGAAGGGCGCAGATACCTCTGAGTAGGATGGACATGTGCTCCACTCCCTGAAGTTTGTAGCCTAAAACTGTGCCTAGGGAAACCTCTCTGTTTTGTTTTGTTTCTTTTTTCTAGCATTTGCTTGAGAAAAGGAGATATACCTAATTGGGTAAGATTTTAGTTTTACACTCTAAATATTGATTTATTCCTGCTTACCTCTTGTGGATCCACTCCTTTGGACCCACAGACTGTAATGCATCTTCACCTCCGGCTCACCATGTGATATTTCAGTTACTTTCAGTCCCTCCATCACCTCCACTGTTCCTTCCCTCCCACTACCACCTCTGGAGTGTAACCAATTTAAGTTCGGCCTCAATAATTGACTGGACACAGCTTCAGTGAAAGGTGGTAAATAATAATTGGTTTATATCTGAAAAATGAAAACTGAAAAATGTATAGTTAGCAGGGAAAAAGTGTGTTATGACAAGTACATTTCACTAGACCAATTAATGTATCTTTTAGGCATTTAAATCTTTTCCCACTAAAATGTCCTTACCTTCTGTGTCAGGAAACCTTGTAGTTTTAAAGAAATTTAATTCCAACTGCGTAATGGTTGCCAACACAGTGACAATGCCCAAAGCTTCCTCTCTTAGCTCTCGCATAACTTAACCTTGAGTCAGCTGCATCAGAGGACTTCTATGGCTCCTTGTGATAGAGAAGATGTGACCTAATCAGTGTCCAGCCTGAGGGATGGGATGATGGCCCGAGCCAGCATTCCTGTAAGGTGACGCACCGTTGTCACCATATGGAATCTTAAACTGAACTGCTGTGAAATGAAGTATCTCAGATCACTCCAGCAACCTCAGATAAAAACTCTTTTTTTTTTCTTTTTTTTTTTTGCATTTTGGGCATGTCAGAACACTTCATTTCAATATAAATTATTAATAAACCTAATGTAGACATCTTTACTAAGAATATAAAAAAAATCAGATTCCAATTTCCTGCCATGAATAATGAAAATTTCAAGTCCTGTAGTTCCAACTTGCAATGAGAGCAAATGGCGAAATGTCAAAGTATCCCACTGGATAAAAATGTTTTCTTTCTCAGCTGTGCTCTTTGGGAATTGGGTGGAATGGCATGTCTCTAGACTCATTTTTTACAATATCTGTACACCGTGAGACTGCTGGAGTAATTTTAAAACAGACCTTTCTATCCAAAAGTAAAATTGGCACGTAGCCCTTTGATTCAGTTAGCAGATGGTGTATGGTATTTATGAGAACAGTTGTTAAATGCTTTATAGCGTGAGTCACCAACTGATAGCTGCATATTAATGGAAAGTGGACGGCGCTATCACATTTACAAGTGCTGCATTGTTGAGGGGAGCTGGTTGAGCTGATTTGTATAAACAGTTCCCCTCAGAAGTTTGGTCTAGAATATTTGGATTCTTTCTCAAAGTACTGGTTTTATGGGGCGCAAACCTGCTAACCTTGCTCAAAAGATGAAAATCTTTTAAACCAGAACGTAGACCTTAGTTTCTGAAACAAAACCAAACAACAAAAGAAAGGAGTTCAGCAGTTAATTATGTTTATTTTTTGGAATTAATTTCAGAGCTGGGTGATACTTCTACTTACTAACTGAAATTATCTAGGGGAAATTAAAATGTACTTATGGTGCTGGTATCAGTATATGATATATTAGCTGTTAATCAGACCAGCCAGAAGGCATTATTGCCTTGTCTTGGTATGAGTTATGTTGAATTTTAGATAGAAATTTGTTTTGCCCACTTTCAAAGTCTTAAAGAAATCATTCTAGAGCAATATGATTGGATTGGATTCAATTCAGGTATTTTTTAAAAATCCTTGCTATGAGGTTTTTCAATGAAGCACTCTGCGTATCAGTTATGTCAAGAGGTGGAAAACCCACCGAAAGCATGCCACACATTTCATGAAATTACAAGGACCATAAAACAGGCCTAAACCACAAGACCACGCAAATTGCTGCAAAGACAACCAGCTATCATTTTTAAAGCACTGATTTCATTGCCTTTATCTTGCGCTTGTTTACGTTGCTTTTGTTTGCCTTGGAATGGTAAAACAGCCTTAACGGAAACCCTGCCGCTGAAGTGACACCGGCAGCACCGCTACAGCTTGCTGCAGTTCATGTGAATAAAAATAAGCCTAATATCATTAGAATAAAATTACAGACCCTGTTCTCTCCAGCCCCTGCATTGCACAGACAGACTGGGGCCCAAAGGGAATAGCCTCTGATGGAGAGAGTTGGACAGAAGGTGCAGAGTTTAATCTTTTTCCCAGGATCTGTAAGGAGCCAAACTCTACCAAGTACCCAAAATACACCAGACAGAGGGCAGCCCCGAGTTGTCCTCTGATTTTTCATCGCCTGTGCAGGAATTTCACTTATCTAAACTTACTGTCTGGATTTAGGGGCATCCGAGCAAAGGGGGTGGTTGGAAAACAGCAGTCTGCGGCAATGCCAGAGGCTCCCAACAAACCCAGGAGAATTTTAACATTCCCCTGCTTCTCCCATGAATAATCAAACCTTATTGAAACTGTCTGGGGATTATTTTTTTTTTCTCCTTCAATTCCCACTAAGCCCACTAAGTAAGTATAGTGAGATTCCAGTGGGATCTTTAGCAGAGTAAAGTACTATTTGTGCCACAGCCAACCACGCAGCGTCTGGTGGCAAAGGTTGGAGAGACACATGTGGTGTCCACAGGATGTGGCAAGGGGGTTCTCTTTACTCAGATGTCTGCTTGCGCTTTGGCCCTGGGGGTAATGTAGGGGAGATATGGAGACAGAGAGGCTGATTTAGGGACCAGCTTTCTCAGGTGACCACTGACCCAGCTTGCCTGCTCCTAAATCGCTGCCTGCGACCAGTGCTTCAGGGAGGGCTGGAGCTCCTCTTGGGCTCTGGGTTTTGGCTGCAGAGACTCCTCCTCTCTGGAAACAGTGCAGATTTGATTCACAGAATCACAGAATGATATGGGGTTGGAAAGGACCTCTGGAGATCATCTAGTCCAACCCCCCTGCCAAAGCAGGTTCACCTAGAGCAGGTTGCACAGGAACATGTCCAGGCAGGTTTTGAATGTCTCCAGAGACAGAGACTCACAGTCTACCTGGGCAGCCTGTTCCCGTGCTCTGCCACCCTCAAAGTAAAGAAGTTCCTCCTCATCTTTAGATGGAACATCCTATGTTCAAATTTGTGCCCATTTCTTCTTGTCCTGTCAGGTACCAGGTACCACTGATGGTCTTATCCTGAGGCTGCAACCGAACAACTGTTTGCACACATATTTGCCTGCACATCCAGGTCACTCCATGAAAGTCATTGAATTTACCCAAGATGGTGAATTATACGTTAATGTGTTTAACAAAAGGGGATACAAAACTTTGGAGCATCAGGGTTTCAATACAACTCTAGTCATCTGAACAAATGTGAAAAAAGGAAACAAATACGAAGTTTAGAGCTGGTCAGCTCAAATACAAATTTGCCTTAAATTGTCCTTAATGTGGCTTGATTTTCATCCAGTTATTGCCTTTCCTTAAAGAAAAGAGAAATAAACTTGCCTCTGCTATCTTTTAAAAGCAAACAAAATCTGCAAACTCTACAGGAAAGAGCAGCAAAAATAGAGGGGCCGGAGAAACTGATTAATGAGGAAAAAAATACATAGAGCTTGGTGAAGCTGTGGCTCACAGGCAATGTGATAAGTCTACAAATATTTGCAGGCTGTAAATACCAAGGACAGGAATTTAGTATGACACAGTCAGGCATAAGCAGGACTAAAAGGAGAGGAAAAAAAAAAATATATATATATGTCCTGGGAGTTGAGGAAAAAGGCTTGCCAGTGAGATGCAATAGACGTGGGAATTAATAGATGGCACACATATCCTGTGGGGAGCCGCGCCGTGTTGGTAAGTAAATAAGCTGAGAGAGATGACAGGGCTGTTCATCTTGAGCTGCTGTGGTAAGGTGACTTGTTAAATCTCAGCCATTAGTGCATATACGCTTAGCTTTCAAGAGCTGGCTTGGCTGGGTGTTTAACTCAGGCTGGCAGGCTGAGTTTCCCAAGCCTGGCGTGAATTTGGGCCAAGTGTGCTACCCCCTCGGTGGCTGTGACCTGTATGGAGGGGAGGGGGGTTAAGGCAGGTCTCAGGTGTGCCAGCGCGGGCTTGTAGTCCCGCTTGTCACTGCTGGGTGGGCGTGAGGCTGGATGGGGCAGAACTGTGTCTTTTGGAGGTTTCACCTGATGTAGGATCAAAAAAAGGAACAATGAAGCCAGATGCTTTCAAAGCTTGTGGAAAGCCAGTGAGGGTGTCGGGGTAACAGAGCCACAGGCTGATCCCCTGGCCGTACAGAGGGGGTTTCTGCTCAGGTTCCTCTGCATCGCCCCGGTAAGGTCTCAGACTCAGCAGAAATACCCATTTCACAAGGCTCAACATTTTTTTCCTCCACCTCTCCCTCCAAAGCGCTGCTGGATGGTGCATCTTCTTCAGCAGCAAAAGGGGGTGAAGGTTTGTCCTGCTGTGCTGCGGGGTGCAGCCCCAGGGAGAGCCAGGCAGGCTGACCCAGCTCCCAACCCCTGCCCAGCCCCGGGCGCGGGATCGGGATCAGGCAGGAAAACCTCTGGCCAGCCTTGCCCTGGCCTCTCCCAGCTCGGAAACCTCTGAACAAAATGTTCCCGAGCTGGGAACTGGAAACAAGTTCGCTCCTTGTTGCGGAGCTGAAAAAGACCTTACACACCCCAAAGACGGTCCCTCTCGCTCCTCCCCGCCCCGCCGGCGGCCGATAAAAGAAATTACTTCCACTACAGCTCTTGGCTCTTACTAACGGAGAGTTATTTCCTGCTCGGGGCGTGCTGGCCTCGGCCTCTGGAAATGGGAAATTCCACCCCGAAACCGGCGGGAACTTATTCCACTGACCGGAGCCTGTCCTGTCTCAGTGTCTTTCTGCAGGAGTTTTTCCTCTGAGAAACCGGTGGGTTCTGGGGGTGGAAAAAGGAGCTTTGTCAAAGCTTTTAACCAGCCTGATTATATCCGCCATAGGAAAAGCATTAGAAATGAGCCTCTAGTGAATTACTAACCTACTAAAACAGAATGTAGAAGCAAAATTAATTTATTTAATTTAATCAGCAAGTTATTCACAGACGAGAGCTAGCGTTTTTTATTACAGCCAGTCCACTCTAACCTGCGCCCTGTCTGCAAAAGTCAGGCTAGTTGATCAAATAAATCTACTGCTCCGAATTAATAAAGCCAGGGCCGAGATTATGCGAGAGATGGGGAGGCCTGTAGGTCTCGTACTTCGGCTGGAGAAAGGCACAGCTTTTGCACTGGTGTGTTTACTGGTTTCCCTTCCCGGCATGTTGTGGCTTGCAGGTATACGCTTCCAGGAGTGAAAACAAATCTACAGATGTTAGTTCATCCCGCTCACTGTGATGCAGGGTCTGATTTTCGACTCGGGGCACCGTGTTTACCGCCGCACTCTCCACCCGCATGGAGGTTACCCGCGTTCTGCTCACCCCAGGGTCTGTGGGGCCGTGTCCCTAAATGCAGTTCCCGAGCAGTATGAATTTAAATGCCATCGGGTCAAGCGGGTGCAAGGAGAAAAGGACCTCTCTGACTGACAGGCAGGAGCAATGCTGGACGCGGGGAGCTTGCAGCGGCGCAGGCAGAGGAGGAGCAGGAGCCTGGGGGCAGCTGGTTGTGGAGCGAGGGGAGAGAGCGAGCTTTTGGGGGAAAAGGGAAGGAAAAGCCAGGTGAGGCTGACCCGCTGGGTCCAGAGCACCGACACCCCCTCTGTGACAAGGGGCTGGCGATGCCCAGGACCTTTCCAGAGGCATGGTTTTGCAGGGATGAGGTTTGGAATAAAAAAGCCGTAAATGGGGTTGGGATAGCGACGCGGAGAAAAAGCGAAGAAGCATTGAATGCAATGAATGGCAAATGAGATTCTTTTTAAGAATAAGGCCCAAAGGAGCAAGGCTCAGGCTCTGGTGTCCGTATGGTGACCAGCAGCACTCAGGTGGTCTGCGACAGGCTCTGCCTTCGCTCCCACCACCGAGGTGGTGCTCCCCCTCCGGCCCCCAGCTTCTCCTCCCCGGTGGGGCTCGGGGCCGGCAGCCCTGGCCGGGGCACCCCCAGCCCCGCGTTCCTCTGGCTCCCACGGAGCGTATGCCGCCCGTGACGGCTTTCCACATGTGCTCCCAGGGTCTCCCGATTGGTGTGCTCCGCAGAAGGGGCCGGGCCTTGAAGTCTGCTCCTGTGCCTGTGACAGCTGATAGTTTCATGCAAGAAAACAAAACCAGGATATCTGATGGACCGCATTGTCTTTCCAGACAGCTTGGAGCTACAGCTGCAAAGTTTTGTGCTTAGACTTCAAAACTGTGAGTGGAATTTAAACATCAGTTGTAAACGCCTACCTTTTTTTCTTTTTTTTTTTTTTTTTTGGTGTGCAACTTTGCGTGAAGTATATATATCTGCATAATAACTTTTCATTATCAAGCAAGCCGTTGCAAATTCTCATACGATGAAATAATTATTGCTTTGGAAAACTTCACAAAGCGTTAGCTGCATTTGTGGCTGCACTAATAAATGTGTACTGAGGAGAAGGAGGATGCTCTTTTCAGTGAATGCAATTAGTCTAGCTGGAAATGGTTTCAAATTTTCTGTTCCGCTGGAAAATGTGTTTGAGCAGGACTAGTTGTGCTGAGGGAGAATCTCCTGAGAGTTATCAGCAAATGTCAGGCTGGTCTGTGTGTCTTTGTCACGGGCGTCACTTGATGTTTGCTTGTGTGTGGAGAGGGATCAGGTTAAAACCTGCTGTTACCATTGTGTGGCACTGCGCTCCCTGGATGAAAAATCTGTTGGTACCAGGTGTTAGCAAGCTGGCCAATTAATGATGATTGCAGGAAATTAGTTTAAGAGGATATTGTCCACTCTGGTGCAGATTTATAGAAATAAATTTAACGGGTACATAGCACAGGAGGATCATTATTGTAGTTGAAACATTAGTAACCTGCTCTTTCTTGCGTGTGTTTGAATAGGAATAATGAAATGGTTTTCTCTGGGAGAGCTCTAGGGGCTGGCACCCAGGTCAGGAGTCCAAACCTGATCCAGCAGTTTGTGACTCCAGGCTTATGATATTTTCACTCTCCTGTGGGAACTGTCCAGGATGGTCTAGAATGACCTCTGTCATCCTAGGACGTTATTTTATATACAATCTTGAGCGAAAAGAGCTATGCTGGAACTTTTCTCGATCCACTTAGATAAAGTTAGTAAAAGCTGAGATACACCCTTTAAAAAAAAAAAAAAAGTTGTTTCGAATCCTGTCTGGATTATTCCACAGCTCTCTCCGTCTACCCAAAACAATCCAACATCCTTCCCAATTTAACACATATTTTCCTTAGAAAGCAAGCAACTTCAAGTTTCTGTGCCTTGGCAAGTGCACTGCGTCAGTTTATGCTTTTATATTCTGTTGGGTCCAGGTGAAATCCAAAGGTGATATGAAAAGAAAAATCAGTGGCATGATATGGCTAAGTGTGGCAGAAATCCCATCCCCGGTCCATCCACCACCACTCGTTCTGCATCTGGGCTCCTCCGGATCACGCAGCAGCACAAGCAGCATCCGGATGAGGTGTGGGCATGCGAGTGCATTTCTGCTGAATTAGTCAGAGCGCCTAACACGGGATGTATACCAACTCTGTGCCACTGGCGATGAGGCAATTCATTCCATTGCCGGGTACAAAGTAAATGTCAGTATTTCTTTAACAAATTAACTGCTAGAGTAAATCTATACCATTTGGCTGCTCTTACGTTATTGGTTGCAGAGGTTTTGGTACAGCACTGGGATCTCTAAAGTTAGACTTACAGTATCATCAAGCCGTAGCCTGAGTGAATCTGAACTTACTGGAAACTTATCATCAAAGCGATGATAAATTTCCCTTGCCTTCATTCCTTTCCTCTATCTTTTGTCGCTCACTACAGCAGGGAGACCCCGGATTTGTCCAGCAGACCAAAACACAGTGTTTTTCCCAAAGCTGAATTTGGCACTGAAAGAAAAATGCTCTGAGAGAGAAAACATATTTCAGCCAGAGAGGCCTTCTTAATTGATGTGGAAGAAATCCTAAATGGAAGACATCTTAACCCAAACTGCTAATAAATGTATAATGAATTAGTGTTCTGTGTTGAACAAATTGCAGTATTTTTATTTCAATAATGTTAAAATCAAAAAATTTTCTTTCCATTTTCTAAAATAGAGAAGAAGGGTTAAAATAAAAACATAGACACGTACAGAAATGCTTTTCAGTGGCCTGTCCTTTAAATGCTGATAAAGTCCTTAAACTAAAGGGCCTCTATATCTTTATAATGTAAAATATTTCATATTTATGTGACGTAGTCTGGTTCTTCTTGTTCCCTTAATTTAGCAGTCTTTTCTCTATTAGATATTGCTACCTGTATAGAACGGGCCAGAATCTCAGCTAGGCAAGCGTGAATAAAGAATAGCTTCATTGAAGTCAATGACATGACCCTGGATTCAGTCCAGTGTGACCGGAGTTGGAATGTGGCTCCATACATGCAGCTGGCACCCCTGCCAGGCTGGGCGAGGAGGTAAAACAAGAGCTGCTGCAGCTGGGCATGTTACTAGCAGGAGGATGGCTGTGGTCCTGCCAGCTTCTAGTTGTGTTTCCACCTCCAGCTTCTTCTGAAAGAAAAGATTAAACAGCACAATTTCACTTCTATTCCACCAACTTCAGTTACGTCTCTTCAACCTATGCATGGTTTTGCAGAAAGTTGCTAAGTCCAACTACTTGCCGTCGTACCTTGGCTAACCCTTTGACAAATACCTCAAGCAATAAAGTGCATGTGTACTCTATTTTCTCTCCTCCTACTCAGAAAGATTTTAGGTTTTCATTGATAATTTTTAGGTTTACGTTGCTTGTTACTGCTGATGTTGTTTTAGGAAGCTTGGCTTCTTGCTGTGAAAGTACCACTCTCTGTGATACTCTGGGACCTCCTGGAAGCTGCTTCCCCATTCCTAGAGCAAGTTCTGTTTCCACCTCTGTTTTGTGATGATAACCACGCTGTTCCCATGGCCACCTACCCAGCAAAATAACTCCCAGGTCTTTCCTGAGGAGAAGCTAATGGGATTATTTTGTACTATAGGTGGGGCTTCCTTACGACCGCTTTGATTTCCCTGCTCTACGTGCTAAGATAGTCCAGAGCTGCTGCCCTAAAGAACGAAGAGGTTTTGTGTGGCTATCTGCAGGCTGTGTCCTATCTCCTGAAATTCATCCCAAAGGCATAAATTGGCTGCTTTTCAGATGGGAGAGCCAGCTCATACTGCTATTGCTGGTCAGAATGGCTGGTTTATACCTCTCTTGCTGCAGTTAAAGAGCTGAAATTCTAAATTCTATGGTATTTTTACCAATAGGCAATTCATCGCTGCTAGTTGGAAATGCCAAAGCTACAGAAGGATCTTAACAGGAGGACTCCATGCAAGGTCTGGGGTGAGGCTGGTTTCCTGGTTACTCTGAACGGGAAACAAAAACAGAGTATGTTCAGATTTTAAGGAGTTCATTAGAAGCACTACCTGCTGTGTGGATTTCCAGGGACACTCAAGTCTCTAAACATTCAGCATCACCGAGAAAAAAAACCACCGACAAGGCCAACAGGCAGGGAAGTGCCTGTTCTTCTTTGGCGCTTCACAAGTCCCTAGAATGAAGTGTGCTCATATCTACCACTGAAGTAGGGATTAGATGAAGCTAAGGCTCCACTGAACTGCAGCTAAAATACTTTCTTTTGAAGTACTTTTTATCATTACTCAGATATTTTTGTGCTATGTAGGCATGTTCTCAACAACAGCACTCCATTAGTCCAAAATAACTTACTAAATTCCATCTGTATGGGCACAAGGCTTACCTGTAACACAAAATATTCATATGATGCGTGCAGCCTAATTAAAAAACTTTTATAGGCATTTATAATGTCTCATCACAATTTTAAAGTTTTATAAAATCTTACCTTTTATAAATATTTATCATTCTGTTGCATCTGCTGCTGCTGACAGGAACATATCACAGGCTGTTATTTTGGAATAAGTAGGAAAGTAGAAAAATCTGCCTGATATTTTTATTTTTAAAATGAATATTCTGCTTCCACATATGCATTTGTGAGATGGGGATATTTGTCGTGCAGTGAGTCAATAAGGGCTATGAAAGGGATGGAGCAGAAGAAGAGAAGCAGTGGCTTAGAACTTACAAAAGAGCCTGCAAATTTAAGGAGGTTTGTGGACATAAGAGATAACACCTTGGCTGGACACATTGCTAATATCACTGTTTTTTCAGGCCTGAGAAGTATCACACTATAATCTCACAAAATCTTTGTGAAAATGGGGCATTTGAGTCACCTGAGAGAAGCTGTCCAGAAGCAATGTGTGAAAGGAAGGGAGTTACAGGGCGAGGGAAAGCACTGAAAAAACAGGCTTGTGCTCATACGACACAAATGCTTCTTGAAGCTGAAAATGAGAAAGGACAAAAGCCGGCGAGGGGAAAGACGAGGGTATGAGTAAGAGTCATGTACCTCTGATGTTGTTTTTCACCCTTTGTGCTACGTCTTTCATGCCTTAGGGTGAATGAATAATCTTCTGTTTTGAAGACAAATTAAGTTAACTTAATTAATGCATAATACATTGTTTTGAAGACAAATTAAATTACCTTGATTAAATTGCTGGTTGTGGGTTGTCAGAAAACGAGGTGAATTCATGTGCCAAAGGTAGGCGCATCGTTTGGGTTCACGCTGCTGGCAGGGGGATGTGCAGGGCAGGAGGGAGGTGTGCTGCTGAGCAACTCGGACCACAAGCTCTCCGCCTCTGTCCGGAAAAATTAGAGGGATCCCAAATGCAGTTGCTCCCAAAACCTTTACAACCACAAATGGATTTTTCAACATTTAAACCCCAGCTGTTTCAGCGCTACTGCGTTATGTCCTGAAATGACAGCACTGTGAAGGTCATATCTGTCCATCACAAAAAAAACCTACCTTTTTCAACAGTTTACAGAACAAGATATGTGTGTCCTTCTATGAATAAAAGGCTAAGAGCCTTTTCCCTAGCGTATTATTGCACTGATGCAAATAGAGGAATTAAGTCTATTTTAAACAGGGGGCATTTAAAGATGCAAGTTGAAAGCAAACCAGTGGGACTGACTCTAATATTTTGGAGTTTAGCCAAAGAAAAAAAAAATCTGAAAATAATTTTAGATATTGTCTGTCATCATCCCAAGCCGAAACTTTAAAAATTCCACTGTATATCTTTATACCTTGATACATATCTTTATACATTTATATCTTTACACCTACCTTTATGTCTTCATACCTATCTTTATTAGCTAGCAGAATTTAGGCCCTCCTAATTAAAACACTGATTCTTGGGAACCTAAGTGGATTTACCTTTTGCACAAGGAAGAATTCTAGCCTTGATGTTAACCAAGAAAATGTATGTCAAAAGAAAATCCAGGTAGCAGAAATGGAAAATAATTAAAGGCAACATAAACATTCGTGATTTTTAAGCACTTTGTAAAGTTTTTCATGGGTGGCTGGAGCGGGGTCCGGTTTTAGGTTGAGCAGCGTTGCAGATCCACTAAACCTAATGGGAACAGAAATAACATATAATTAAGGTGCCCTCAAACACTTCCTAAACTCTTCAGGGAGCTCCCTCCTGTGTAATTTCTGCCTTTGAAACATTCTGCACTGAAGCACAGCAACAGCAACCACACACAGCTCCAGCTGGGGAGGAAAGATAAGGATACTCTGCCCCTTGTTGAGAGCAATATTGGGAAGGAGGACTGTGACTATATTGGCTGGAATTTGGCGAGGGTTAAAATTTAAAACATTGCAAAACTCCATGAGAGCCGTGATGCCAGTATAGGATCAGGATATCAGTATCAGCATAGTCCGACGTGCCTGAACACAAGCATCAGCGTTGAGGATGCCTGTGCTGTTGGTATTTCATCATTTTAATTGCAATAATACCTAGAGGTTAAGCTCCACTGTGCCAGCTGCACGTAGTCCGTGGGAGTACACCTACATAGTGTCTCTGCACTCCACAGGTTCTGCTCAACTCACAAGAAAAAAAATCACAACCTCAGCTTCGGGGCGCTGTAAGCAACTCTGCAGGGCTGCAGGGCAGAGGTAGGGTATAACCCTGCCCACTCTGGGTGATAAATCTGAGACCTCCCTGAACGCTGCCTTTTCCAAAGGCCTTTCCACAATATTCCCAGGGGGAAGAGAAAATTTTACTCTCTCTGTCAGGAAAATGTCGGTGTGAATCCCTGCAGGCTGGTGAGCGACAGCACCATGTCTGCAGCAGGTGCCCTCACCCCCGAGAGCCTTGGGCAGGCTGCAGCCAGCACAGCCACTGCTGCCTCCCATGCCACCGCTGATTTTAGCGAGAAGGGATGCTCCAGCATCTTGGCTGCTCCAGCAGCTTCTTGGGCTTGGTGAAACAGCACTGTGTTGTTTCCTCAGGCACTGTTGCACCCCCCTACTCCATCACCCCTCCAAGGAACTCAGGCACCAAACTTCAACACCTTAAATTAGGCTGCTAGAATCAGGAGCTGTGATGCCTCAGGTGGGCATCCAAGTCAGGCATGCTAAAACTCACCCAGAATTTCCAAGCAAGTAAGTAAAAATAACATTCCTTCTCATGTTTTTGGCTCTTTCTATCTCCATGCCAACATGGATTAAACAAACATGCAGATGTTTGCAGAAAGGGATGCCAAAGGGTAGGATGTTTTCTGTAGATTACTTGCACGCACAACTCACATATAGTCAGGAGCAGTGATTTCAAATGCTGCCAGCTTGTCTGCCCAGTAGTGAAGCAGAGAGAAACATGCTTCAGGTCTTCCAGGTCCTCGGTACACTTTTCTGTAACATTGAAGTTAGCAGTCTGTGAGTGATGATATATCGACTCTTCATTGCTGCTCTTCATAGAGGTACAAAGACCTTTGGAATGTATGCAGCATCCCTTTTTAAAATTTTAAAGTCACCCTCCATTTACTTTTCCCCCCAAGCCTTAAATTGCCCAAAATTCTGAGAAACATCTCCCTGGAATTGAGATGCTGTTCCATACCCTTTGCAAATGTAAATTAACTAATTTTGCAGGAGTAATTGACAGAAAAGTAATTTTCCTTTATCATGACAAACAGTATTGCAGTATGAGAGTAATGACTACAATTTAAGCAGCAATGAATTGTGCATTAGGGAGTTCTAGGCCTGAATATTGCTCACAATGAAATTTAAATTGCATTTTTTCTGCATCTAGCTGTTTATAAATAACACCGCAGTTACAACCACAATAGTCATTTTTGTCACCAATTTCTTATTGTCACTGACAGTGGAAATAAAAGATCTAGGTAGCTCGTGGTCAGTGCAGTAAATAGAGGTTAAAATACTCTTTATTACACTCAAACTTCACTAGAAATGGGAACAAACCAAAATCCGGGATGAAGTGTAAGTGCCTCAATAACCTAAGTAAACATTTAGCAGCAAGATCTCTTTCGATGGCTGGTAATCCAAAGGAAAAAAAAAAAAAAAAAACAAACCAAAAACAAATAGTATACAAGACTCCTTCAGCTCTGTCATATGAATTTGTGATTTTCGTACAAATTTCTGGCTTGGACCTAACTCTCAACCTACCTGGTACCCGTGTTTAGATGCAGAAGAGCAAGTAGTTTAATATATATTCTAGCAGCCTCCAATACCTGCTGGATCCCGCACACTCGTGTGCTTGGACAGGGGTCGGTCCTTTGTAATGCACCCCATGCTTCCATCCATGGTGCAACGACCCCCTCTGACCGTGCAGGCATCCGTCCCACCCGCACGCTGCTGAAATCCTTTACTTATGGTTTGCCTGTGAGACTGATCTTCCTGGGAATAAAGGATAACTAAGGGATAGTCCTGCTCGTGTGTTTGGTATGACTGTTTTTACAATCGATCCGCATGATCGAGTGCACTAGCAACCCGCTCTTGACCCATGGCATGATCTTCCTGGAGGGCTGGAGATCAGGGTCTGGCAGCCATTCTTTACGGGTGATTTACCAGGGGATGTAATGCTTGGACATGAAATCTGTGAGGGCATTTCTTAACAACGTCAGAGCAGGTTAAGCTGCCCACGCGGCTGTGGTCACAGCCCCCCTCCATGCTATATTTTATAGGTGGGGTGAGCATGGGTTGTCCTTTACCCCATGGATGGTGGTGCTGGAACCACAGGTGGTAGAGACAGCCACATGCAGCAGGAGTGTGCTGGTCTTCAGCCCAGGTGCCATACACACATACCCAGAAACTCTCTGCTTCTTGGAAATGCTTTGTCTCAGAAACGCAGCACTACCCAAATGGTAGGAGAGGAATGAAAAAACAGGTTTTCTTCGTATATATTTAAAATATCTTTTATTGCTCTACAGTTGAGCCATCAGCCTCTAATTTCTCAACTGACTTTACACTAGGATTGAGCCCTCAAGAGAGGGCTTCAAAGACAAAAAAGAGTGTGTTGAGGCAGGGGGTGGTGTGGGTGAAGCAGGCATAGGCGACGCCATCAAGAAACGCAAAGCAAAGCAGACGTGGGCATTGCTGTATGATGTGTGTTGTCTCAACTAAATGGAAATGTGCATCTATTACATTTTTATAAACCAGGCAAAAATAATCATAGGAAGAGATAAACTAGCTTCAGCGTAAATAAAAGCTCTGCAGCATGCTCCTCTGTGATAATGGGATAATTTACTGATGTAAAGAACTTTTTTTCTGCAGTCTGTGAATTAGCTAACATAGCAGTGTATGCAAGATAGAAAAAAATACCCTGGTTTTCTAATGGCCCTCACAGGGAAGAAGCAAAGGATCTAAAAGATCAGTGGAAAAAAAGGCAGGCTGAAATAGCAACAAAGAGGCAAATGAATAATTTTGTGCATGCAGTATTCTTCTGTAGTGTTCTGTTTTGCAAGCATCCCTAACAGTTTTCCGTTTCTTTCACCCTTTCTTACCATTCTGCAACTTTAGAGGGGTACGGATATCACAACTGTCTAATGCCTGTGAAGGAGCAAAGGAAAATATGCAGATCTTGGGGGTGTTGATTGATGAGAAGCTCAACATGAGCCGGCAACGTGCACTGGCAGCCCAGAAAGCCAACCGCACCCTGGGCTGCATCAAAGGAAGTGTGGCCACCAGGTCACGGGAGGTGATTCTGCCCCTCTACTCTGCACTCGTGAGACCCCACCTGGAGTATTGTGTCCAGCTCAGGAAAGACATGGACCTGTTGGAACGGGTCCAGAGGAGGGCCATGAAGATGATCAGAGGGCTGGAGCATCTCACCTATGAAGACAGGCTGAGAGAGCTGGGGTTGTTCAGCCTGGAGAAGAGAAGGCTCCAGGGAGACCTTATAGTGGCCTTTCAGTTCCTGAAGGGGGCCTACAGGAGATCTGAGGAGGGACTCTTTGTCAGGAAGTGTAGCAAAAGGACAAGGGATAACAGTTTTAAACTGAAAGAGGAGAGATTTATATTAGATATTAGGAAGAAATTCTTTACTGTGAGAGTGGTGGGACACTGGAACAGGTTGCCCAGAGAAGCTGTGGATGCCCCATCCCTGGAGGTGTTCAAGGCCAGGCTGGATGGGGCTTTGAGCAACCTGGTCTAGTGGGAGGTGTCCCTGCCCATGGCAGGGGGGTTGGAACTCGATGATCTTTAAAGGTCCCTTCCAACCCAAACTATTCTATGATTCTATGATCCCTACGCTGCCAAAAAGGCCTAAGATCATGATTAATGGAAGAAATAGTTTGATGTGACAACTGCTGAGAATTAATGTTGAAAAAATTTCCCATCTGAAAACATTCACCTCGAAACTGGTTGTAATTGAAAGCCACTACACTAGAGCAAATTGGAAACCTTTTAATAGTGGCTAAAATATTTTCTCTTTAACTGAGACCAGCATATTATCTTCAGTCTGAGAATAAATATTTTGAGTCAAGATTTTTTTGATAGAAATCTGTAATTACCTTTGTAGTATTACTGGTATCCATCTACTTAGTAAAGACTCTGACTTTATTAGCTATTTAATCAGCTGAAATTCTCTGTTAACAAATGCTCAGAGAGAACAATATTTCTGTCAGATTCTGCAGCCATTATGTTGTATATTTAATAACCTGTTATATTTCAGACCCTGTAGAAATTAGTTACTGAAACTTTTCTTCTTTTAATCAATCCCCAGATTACAGATATGACCAAACTGAATCTTTCTTTGAAGCTAGCTTCACAGAGTTTTCATCCTGACCTAAAATTTAGATTATTTCAAAGTCTCTGTCAGCAACCCATATTCCTCCAGCTGATGGGGCCCCTGGCCTGACCTCAGTAGAAGCAGGGATGGGGAACTCCTGGTGCTGTGCCTCTGAGTACGCTGCAGAGCTGCGGCACCCATGCGTGATCTGGCTAGCAATCATATCTGATGATGAACCACCAAACTTCCAAGAAAATGATGGAAATAAGGCCACACCTGTCAGTGGGGATGCAGCTCTGATGTAAATGGCAATGATTGACTCCAAGTCCCTCCCCAACTTTCTCCATGAGGTTGCCTGCTGAAGGCAGCCAAAAGCAATGTGACTGTGTCCTGAGGGAATGTTATTCACCGTGTTCTGGCCATCTCCACATCTTTCCTCCAGGAGAAGCTATGGGGACAGAACTGCAAATGGAAAGTCTCCAGAAGTTTGGCAGGGCTTAGAAAGCATACAAAAATGTTAGATGCCGTGTACCTGATTCTCCTGGTAGAGCTGCACCCATAAGTAAATCCCACTCTTTTCTGCACAGGAGGTGTCTCTGGCCAAGTCAGCCAAGGAGGCCAGCCTTTGCTAACTATGTCATTTGGCTAACAGCTCAAGGGCTGAGTCAGTGTCAACAGCTGGTAAAGCCAAGACAGCCAAGAAAAGTCTTCTGAGGAGCCCAAGCCTTGTAGGCCAGTGCAGTAAAGAAAGAGAAACAATGAGACTCAGAACAGGGAGGGTAAATAATGCTGGCGTTCCTTTAAAATAGTAAATTATACCACAGAGAAATTAAATAACCTAATTTTTAGTTTGTTCCTTTGCCACTTCCATTCTCTCCCTTGCATTCCTTTGCCATGAGTTCAGGCTGTATCATCTCCCCTCTTTGTTGATCCCAGATGAAGCCAACCGAAAGGCACGGAGTACAAAGGAAAATGCTGCTTTTCACAGATTGCAAACCAAGACTGCTTAGTGGGTTTCCCAAGCGTTAGGACTCCAGGGACAAGAGATTTGGCTTAAGGCTGGTCGGGGAAGGTTCTGCAGCTGCCTGGAGGTGGGAAAACAAAATGGTGTTTTTATTTTTACGTGGTTAATGAGAGATCAGG